>CABHPR010125358.1:0-18755 GCA_902168415.1 Peromyscus melanophrys
GTTTCCATTTTGATTCTATGTGCCATAAGTAATAGACCAGAGCCCCAAACATCTAAGTTGGTTATGTAAAGTTGCAATTTAGGGATTTTGTTTCTTGACCAATATCACAAATTATATGCTTTAAAAGTAACCAATTTAAATGATAAAGACATTTTGATATTCCTCTCTATTTCTAGACTCGTATAAGAATTAAATTTTAACACATTTTTGTAAGGAAGCAATTTGTTTTCTGTTTCTTTCTCATATTCTTTATCATAACATCAATTTTGGTTTTAGTTAAATTGATTTAGAATTTAGATCACATTATTTTCAAGTCAGTATTTTCCTAATAAATATTAAATGCATTCCATACCCTTCAAGTCTCTTTTCCCTTCTATTTTTCCTCTTCTGCAGTCAGTATTCAAAGTACAACAAAAACCTTTGGAATGATAATTTCTTTTTCCTAATAGACTTGAATGACATGGTATATTTTCACATCCTGTTGCCATGGCAACCAAACCTTTTAGCTCATCTTCATTTAAATATGCTCAGTATTAAATAGAAATGTGACTTAAGCAATTTGAAATACTCTGTAATTTTTTGTTTAAAATAGTATTTATATGATAAGTCTCAAGTTCATTCTTTCAAGGAGAATAAATTGCAAGAGACTCACTAGCAGTGAAGCACCCCAACACCCATAATCCATACAAATCAAGTTTTTTTTTTAAGGTAACACTTGTCAAAGAGAGTTTCTTACATCTGTGTAGGTATTTGTCCCACTGACTCACAGGGCACTATTTTTTTTTACTTAAACTCTAGTACGGAGTCCTTTTAAAAACACCCAACAAACACACTAGAATACTGAAACACCTTGATAATAAAAGCCTCTTTCTTTATTAGGACTCTCCCCCCAGCCCCTCTCTCTCTATCTCTCCCATCTTTTCCTCCATCCCTGACTCTGTATCACCTTTCAGAGAGGTAGCAGGCAGCTAGCTGACTAACTCTGGAGTGTTCACTATGAGGGGGTTGCAGGGGCAATTGATCTACAGGATCATGATGGTGATCCTGAAGTACACACTGTTACCTCTGTCTGGGAGCCCTTCACCCTAGGGGCTTTGGTTAGGAGTTACCTATGAGTATGTGTATATGTATATGCAGGTATGTTAGAATCCGCATGGAATAGGATCACCATGGAGATTTTTCACACTCCATGTTACTTAAATACTGTCTACAAAAACTTGACTGGCTTTGCAGTAGAAGAGGGGATCATCCTCAAATATTGCCAATTGAAAATATAAACAAAAGCCTTGAAGTAAGTAGCAATGTCACTGTTTTTGATAACTCTTAACTTTCTGATAACTTGTCTTGACTTTGAAGATAATACCTTCAATATTATGGAATTTGAAAGCATAGTGAGTTTATCCATATTCTTCTAATATCTATGCATGTGCAAACATATATAAATGTATAAATACTACTGAATTTTCTAAAACCATGTTTCAGTCCTCATTAAAAAAAATCTTGGTTTAAATGGCTGAGATTTTACCTAAGTCAAATTATGAGATCAAATCCTATATACATATAAAATTTCACTATCCAGTAAATAATCATGGATGCTCATTTGTGTGGGGATACTGCAATGACATGTGAGACATGTTTTATCAGTAAACTTAATTTCCCACAAAATGCAAAAAAACTTTATTAAGAAATCAGCTGTCCAAAAATCCTAATGCACTGTCTAATCCCACTACCTCCAGCCTTTCCCAAAACAGAATGCTAATCATAATTAACAAGTTAAGGCAGAGAAAATTCGAATCATCTTTTACTCTGAGTTCCAGGATCACAGAGTGACAGTCACTACCTATTGCAAATGACTCCTGATCTTACTTCCATCTTCAAAAAAGCAAAGCAATAATAAATAAATTAAAATTGACCTTTGCATCTAAGCAAAGCTGGGGAATAAAATATTTAACAAGTATAAGAAAGAAAGCAAACAAGACAGCAAGCGTCCCTAGTTTATTTAAAATTTCCTGAGAGGTGTCTTTCCAGCTTACCCACTTAGCCCTTAAGGAAAAAGAAGCTTAAGGAGCAATAGGTTGGTGCCAGGTCAGCTGCATATACCTATAATCCTGTAATCCTGGCATTAGAGAAGCTAAACCAGAGAGATCACCAGTTCAAGGCTAGCCTGAGCTACACAGTGAGACCCTGTCTTTAGAACTCCTCAGTAGTATCCTATCAACCAGTACTAGGATATAGGAATATTTTATCACTACTACTACCACTTATTATCATTATTATTATTATTATTATTATTATTATTATTATTATTATTATTATATTAGGTCTTGTTATGTTGTGTAGGCTGGCCTTGAACTGGGTTTATAATCTGACCTCAGCCTCCCAGGGAGCTGGGATTACAAAGGTGTATTGTCATGCCTGTTTTAAAATCTAAACCATTTACCTTGGTCCATAAGGCCTCTGCCCATGGCTCCTATTTCAACTTTGTGCATCACTCTCTCCTCTCTACCTTTCCCATCCTATTTCCAGTTCATAAAAGCATCAAGCATGTTCTTGTCCCAGGGTGTCTTAGGGCTACTATTGCTGTGATGAAACATCATGACCAGAGCAACTTGGGGAAAAAGGGGTTTATTATACTCACAGTTCTATACAATAGTTCATTATCAAATGTAGTCAGGGCAGAAACTCAAGCAGGGCAGGAACCTGGAGGCAGGAGCTGATGCAGAGTCCATGGAGGAATGCTGCTCACTGACTTGCTTCCCATAGCTTGCTTAGACTGCTTTCTTATAGAACTCAGAACCATCAGCCCAGGAATGGCACCACACACTATGGGTAGGGCCCTCCCACATTAATCGCTAATTAAGAAAATGCCCTACAGGTTTGCCTACAGGCTGATTTTATGGAGGCATTGTCTTCATTGGGTACCTCCTCCCTACCAGATGACTTTAGCTTGTTTTAAGTTGATATAAAACTATCCAGCACACATGGTCATCACATCTGTTCATCAGATCTTGAAAACTCTGAAGTAAAATTGTGGATCTTTTCTGAACTTCTTCTATTAAGCAGCCCTCTAGGAGTACGGCTGGGCTACTTTTAGAACTATGGCATGCGATTCAGAAATATAGATGGACCAACTGCCAAGTTATTTGACAGGGGGAATTCCATGTCAGTCTGAATTTGATTAAGAACTAACATTGAATAGTCTTCATGTCTAAGATCTTGTAAGCCTAGACCAAGAAGTAACGAAACTGGGGAATATGATGTTTGTTTTCACAGCTTAGAGTCAGAAGTGGCCATGCATACCCACATCTGAGGGACTGCAGTTGATGATATTTTGATTTTGATGGCCTTCAACATAATTTGTCCTTTGGTTCTGAGATCCACATGGCTGTGATTAATGGATGGACAGTAACATCTGGACTGCAGATGACTGTGTCCACTCTGATCTTACCTTTCAGCACTTGAAATGAATCCCAGCTAAGCTGACCACCAAGCCACTGCCATGACCACTGGGCACAGGCCATCTATTTTCTTCTTCTGTCTTAGCTTCACTTTGAATACAGTGATGATGCCTTGTGGTTCAAGCACTGTATTTTTATTTTATACAGTTATTATCATTATATTTCTGTTATAGCCTAGGAGATAAAAACAGATACTTCTACTTATCATCAAAGCTGGTATTTTGCCTGAATATGAAGACCTTGTTTTTGAATTTGTAAAATCGTTGGAGTAGAAATCATCTCTTTGGGGTTAGGAAAATGGCTTCACAAAGTCATCATATCTAACACGATGACTTACTCAGTTAGAGGAGAGCCAGGACTGATCACACAGATTTCCATCCTTCCTCATCCTCCACTCTGTACAATTTATTTCTGTGTTGAATTGAACCAAACACTGGGTAGAGTGTCAGGGCTTGAAGGCATCAAAACTGGCAGGTAGCATTTTGGTAACATGTACACTTAGTTATAGTCAGTGTTCTGTATTAAATACATACAAATAAGCTTTTGACTCACTTGGCAAATGCTAGTCGCATGCCTATTTTGTTGCAGGCTGTACTCTAGACCTTAGAAGTAAATATGAAAGATTACGGCATCTCTCCTTCCAAGGACTCACCGTCAAATAGAGAGATGACACAGTAAATGTACAAGCGTAATTTTGCTTTATTTTAATTTTTTTGTGAGACAAAGTCTTGCTATGTAATAAAGGCAACCCTAGAACTTGCTTATGAAGCCCATGTTGGCCTCAAACTTGTGATCTTGCTGCTTTAGCATCTAAGATTCTGAAGCGACATGCATGCATCACCATGCTTGGTGGACTGCATACATTTGTTACATTGTGTTATGCTATAACGATAACAGTGGAGAGTACAGAGAGGTGGCAGTGAGGCCGGAGAGAATTAAGCTTGCTGTGAAATGCAGCTGCAAAGCTGAGAGCTATAGGGGGAACGTGAGGGAGTCGGGTAAGGGAGGAGAGTGCGCTGGGTAGAGCTAACAGCACTGTCAATATGAATGTGTTACTGTATCCATCTACTGGGTAGAGCTCAAAGCACTGAGTCAATATTGATGCATTAGTGTTTCCAGCCACTAGAGCCAAAACAGAGATAAGAGATCTGCTGGACTCTCATTCGATAACAAATCCTCCATCCTGGAAAAGGGGATTGTGAGGTCCCAATGGGTGGAACAGGAGAAAAACTGTTTCATGGAAATGAAAAGGTCAGGATAATCAATGCGATCATCCCACACCTTCCTTGGAGGGTCTTTGGTACCTATGGCCTTCATGTCATTTTAAGAAAAGCCAGTAAGGAAGCACTATGCCTGACAATGCCAATATACTGTTAGGAACAGGGCAAAGCACTCTCATTCTCTAACTACAGAAAGCACCCAGGGAATCGGCACCTCTGTAAACTAACAGTTCTGAAAAGCAAGCGAATTGTTTTTCTGGATTTCTCATGATTATGAGTCATCTTCACAATAATCATAATAGTCATAAATTAGAATTTTCTCCCAACAGGAGAAATGGAAATAAATGTTAATCAGAATGAAAGCTGAATGCTCTTCCTGTTGCATTTTTTTTAAGTCTTAGTACAACTGGTGCCTTCATTCAAGATAGTTGTTAAAATGTCATGATTTTCTAGTTTTATTAAATCAGACACAATGATGTTAAGCAGTGCTTCCTTTCTTCATTTAAAAATAATTACAGGGAGCCATTCATGTCTTAAATGGATTGCTAGATGCCAAGGCCGGGGACATAGATACAATCTGAAAGGAATCATTGGCCAGAGGAGAGGGAGGGATACAGTGAAAAGGTAGAACTGGAAGTTTCCAAGGACCAAAGAGCCTCAGCCTTGCTGGGCTATGCTTCCTAGAACCTCTGATCAGCATGATTTGGTGTGAGAACTTACTGTGTGTGAGCACGTGTGGTGTACATGCATGCACTGTACTATTGTGTAGGAACCAAACTCAGGGCTTCAAGCCTTCTGGATGCATACTTACTACTGAACTAGAGCCCTAGCCTTGAGAATTACATTTTACAAAGCTCCTAGAGTTATTCTTGTACCTGAGTTAGAGAACCTTTGCTTTGAGAACCAAGGCTATTATAGAGCTTGAGGCAAGAACATAGGGTGAGGGGGCAAGTGCTTCAGGAGTGCTCTGCTAACTATGGAGGGAGTTGGACATTTTCATTCCATAACGCAAACAGAAGCTTTTTTATACAATAGTCTTAGTTATGGAATAGAATATAGCAAGACTCAAAGGATTAAAATAATATTTAGGACTTAGGTTGACAGCCTCTTTGACAATTTTCAATTTCAGTTAGAGGGTCAATATTTTGTTTATTTTTTTTAAAGTTTACTGTGGGATCATAATTTATACTTAAAATATCAGGTAATAAAAGAACAATCAATTGCTCACAACTAGACAAGAATAGTGGCAAAAGCTCTGCTCCGTAGTTGCCTAAATGAGCCACAGAGAGGAAAGAAATTAAAGCGAAAGCAGAAGAATGAGGAGAAGGGGTTCATCGACACCAAGGGACACTCAGAGGACGTGGCCTCCAATTAAATGAAAGGTGAGCATTAAAAACAGCTGTCGCAACGTTTTAGGGAAAAAGAAAGTCATTAGTTTGGAATATGGATCTGGCTTAATGTGGTTTTACCTTAATGAGACCACTTCATGGGAGTGGTTCATAGCAAGCCAGGTCAAAAAAAAAATATTAAAAAGGTAGAGCTAAGGATACCTTTCCACTGTTCTAAAAAGAAGCAGTGGTTCTGACAGCCTGCACATCATGTTTGGGTGCGGCGCCCATTCCTGTGCACTGGCTCTCACCACACTGTGGTGAAATTTTATGCTTCCTTGCCTAAGCCTCCAGCACCCCAGCTGCAGGCTTTGCATTCGTGTACTAGTGCCACAGAAATGTGCACAAGGTAGGCCCTTCAGGCATGATCTTATAATACACAAACAGATTCATTAATGTTTATTCTGATTGGGAATGTCACTCTCTGGTTTGAAATAACGTCCTGAAAACCTGTTAACAGATGCTTCTGGTTTGAAGCAAGGTCATACCTAAAGTCCCTACTGTGAGATCAGTTGTCCTCTGGCAGAGTCCTTTCACTGAGAGACACAAAGGCAAGGTGCTCCTGTCGGTCACACTATTATTTAGGACACTGTATGTCATGCAGGGAACAGACTGAATCTGAGAGCTCTAGCATGAATGGTGGCAGATGGCTTTCCAGATGTTTTTAGTGGTTAACAGCAGCCGACAGTTTGACTTTGGAGAAATGACCTGGATTTTCCTGTGGTCTCGCAGACTCAATTCTGTAAAACTTTTCCACAAACAGAGGGGAAGAACTGATATGGACATACATATATGTATACATATATATGCATATAAGGACAGCTGGTATACTTGCTAAATAGAATTTTAAATAAAGATTGGAAGGTTTAAGGTTTGGTTTGGGAATTACTATTAAGATTTTAATGGCTAAGACTAAATTCAATTTAAAGTCAGTTGTAAGACATCAAAATTGAATGAGTCCAAGTCGATGATTTTTATCTTGTCTTTGTCTTATAACTGAGGAGAGTTAGACTTATGAAAGTTATGTGATTTTTGATGTCCCTGGGTCCTGGGCAAGGACCAGGTCTACAGTTCAGGTTCCAGGGCAGTGTGGAAAGTGTCTGAAGATTCTGTCAGTTTTGTTTTGTTTAACTGCTCACGCTACTCTCTCACACCAACTGCTCATTTCATTAAAAATTAATTTTCTTCAATTTCTTTGATGTTCATTACTGTCTATTTTATTGATCATTTGAGATTACTAAAGTTTTCTCCAGGTGGGTTACTTTAATATAAACCACCAAACACTATTATTAGTTATTTAGGGAATAAGTCCATTTCTATGAAAACCAATTATTCATTATACAAACCAATTATTACAAGATGCAATTGAGAAAGAAACTTCTATCATCAAATGAAAGTAACTGCAAATGAGCTTGGGTTAGTGGAAAAAAAAACATTTGTATATAGTGTTTGTTTAAGCGGTAGCACTGAAGCCAAGCCTGCCAGTTTTCCCCCCTAAGTAGTTCTGGGATGAAACCCAGGGCCTTGCACATTCTAGGGAAGCACTCTACAGCTGAGCTACATACCCAGCCTGTATGCCAAGCCTTAAAAACCCTTATGGTTAATATATGAGGTGTAATTTTTCCATATTTAAAATTTAATAAATAGAGGTTCAGAAATATCACATAACTTGCTGAGAGTCAAACGACAAAAATGTTAGAGCTTAGAATTTGCCCTGAAATCTGGATCTGTGTGACCCACAGCTCATCTTCGCCTACTCTGTCAACATTCATCTCAAAGAGGAACACCATGAGACCCCTTTAAAAGTCTCATGGGCTGCCAAGGACTCATCTTTTTGAGGATTCACTGGAGTAGAGAGAGTAAGAGATAACTCACTGTGGTAGTTTGAATGAAAAACATTCCCATCATCTCAGGCATTTGGACAATTGGTCCCTAGTTGATTGCACTATTTGGAAAGGTTTAAGTGGTGTGATCTTATTGGAGAAAGTACGTCGCTGGAATCAGGCTTTGGAAGTTTAAAGGCTTAAAGCACTTTCAGTTCCCTCTGTCTGCTTTATGCTTGCAATAAAGGCTGTGAGCCCTCAGTATCATGTTCCTGCTGCTTCCTGCCATGCTTCTCTGTCACAGTGGATGCTCATCCCTCTGGAACTATAAGCCAAAATAAATCCTTTCTTCTTTGAGTTATCTTGTGATGGTATTTTTTTTTTATCACAGCAACATAAAAGTAACTGATACATTTACAATGCAGATGGTTCCCCAGACTTCAGAGGCTCATTAAAAAAGAGATAGGGACAAACTAATTTGATTCAAGTTTCTTGCTTCTATCTAGTGCAAAATCCTGCTTTGAGGGACTGATGGAAAACTGTAGTTAATGGCTAAAACTTTGCTTCTTTAACAAAACACGATTTATATAGGTTCATATTTACCTCATGGCCCTCTCTCAAATGGGAGCTTGCCACACTGTAGGAGGCATGTCCTCTCTTCCTCATCCTTCAATCCTCCTTTCAGCCTTCCCTGTGCTTAAAACTGGGATCCTGTTACAGTACTTGTCCTATGTATGTGCTATGCTTTATAGTTAAACTCTGTCAGTGACTATAACAACTTTGCAGTTATTAGTACAAGATAAGGTGATTAGCCTTATAAATTTTTAAATGATGGTAAAAAAAAACACATCACACACACACACACACACACACACACACACACACAAACACACAAGAAAACAAACACAAAACATGAATGGCCACGTATGTTTCCCATCAAACTTACTAGCCCTATAAAGAGGTTTTCTAATGAGAATTACCTAGATGAGTATCAGGACAGAATTCAAAAAAATCACAAACTTTATCGAAGAATTTAAAGAGTTTAATGAAGACATGAACAAATGCTTCATTAAACTTCAACAGGTTAGCAATAAGTGCCTGAGTGATGTCAAGAAATATAATGATGAATGAAATGATGGAGACATTTCAGGATTGGAAAATAGAATTCAGAAAAGAGTGAGAAATACTAAAGAGAACTCAAGCTAAAATGAAGATGGAACTGAAAAGTTGAACAACCCAACCTGTGGTGGTATTGTGTGGTGGCTTCTAGCAGCAGTTCAGCTGAGAGTCATTTGGATATGAGGACATAGAGGCTTCCAGTCTGAGGAAGCAAGACTAGCTGAGGATCCGGCAAGGTGAGATAGCTGTGGCTTATTCTGTCTCTATGACCTTCCAGTGTTCACTCCAATACCTGGCTGAGGTTTGATTTTATTAATAAGACTTTTAAGATTATGCTACATCTGGCACCCAACGTTCGTGGTACGAATTCGTGAAAAAGCTGTGGCCTTGTGGGCCCCAGCTCAGGCCCGAGCTACACTCGGCCGGTTGTGGTGGTGCACGCCGGTAGGATTTACTGAAGGAAGCAGAGGCAGGAGGATCCTGAGTTTGAGGCCGGCCTAGGAGGCTTGCTAAGGAGAAGCTTCGACCAGGGACCAGACACAAACGGTGGCAGTGGGACCATGGAGGCAGCGACTGCTGCTCCAAGTTGCTGGCGGCTTCTCATCGTGTTGGTGACTGCGGTGATGCTGCTACCTGGGACGAAGAGTTTACTACTGCTGGTTCAGAGAAGAATTGCCAGGACCATCGTGTTACAAGAAAGCATAGGCAAAGGTCAGTTTGAAAAAGGTTGGCAAGACAAATGGTGGGGAGAAATTGCTGTGAAGATTTTCTCTTCTAGGGAAGAACATTCGTGGTTCTGAGAGACAGACATTTATGAGACTGTGATTACTCCAAATCACAGAGGAGGCAAAAAAAAAAAAAAAAAAAAAAGAAAGAAAAAAGAAAGAAAGAAAAGAGTCTGCCGTGAACCATGACCACGCCTAACAGTGACTTTGAAATCTTCAAAAAGACGACAGGACTCCACAATGATGATTCTACATGGACTATGGTAAAGCTATTAAGCTGATTAACACCAAGGAAAGATTGACTTTAGAATACAAACTGTTTAGGACAATTTTGAGATGACTAGCTGAGATGATCCAGCCTGACAGACTACTCGAGCAAGGACTTGTGACAAACCCTGAAATTTCCTATTATGCAGAGAGACTGGACAAATGATACAGGACTTGACAATTAACCTAAAAAATTTTCTTTTCAAGATTCCCTAAAGATATCTTCACCCCTAGAAAGAAAAAAGAAAAGGAGAAAATAGATATGAGATAGATCATCGAATCTACTCTGAGAAAAAAAGATAAAGAAAAATAGGATAAATAGGTAGATCACTGAATCTACACTGAAAAGAAAAGGGGGAAGATATAAAAATGACAAAAGGTAGACTACTGAATGTATTATGAAAAGAAAAAAGAGAGAATATGGTCATGATAAGATAAAAAGGGAGATTATGGAATCTACTTTTAAAAAGGAACTACTTGTTTTAAATAGGATAAGTAATGAAAAAATTTTTTGTCTGAATTTGTCAAATGTTACTGGACTGGACATTGTTAATATATATAGTGGAGTTTTTTGTCTGAATCTGACAAATGTTAATGGACTAAACATCGTTAATGTAATCTTGACTATATGTATTGTATATACTTATTGGACATAGTTTTTCTTGTATTAGTTATAAGCTTTTTTAATTTTAGACAAAAAGAGAGGAAATGTGGTGGTATTGTGTTCCCCAAAATATTGTGTATGCTAATAAACTTATCTGGGGTCAGAGAACAGGACAGCCACAATATGAAACAGAGGTTAGGCAGTGGTAGCATACACCTTTAATCCTAGCATTCCAGAGACAGAAATCCCTCTGGATCTCTGTGAGTTCAAGGCCACATTGGAAACGGCCAGGCACGGTGATACACACCTTTAATCCCAGAAAGCCACACCTTTAATCCCAGGGAGTGGTGGTAGAAAGCGGAAAGGTATATAAAGCGTGAGGACCAGAAACTAGAGGCATTTGCTCTGGAGAGGCATTTGCCCTGGAGAGGCATTTGGCCTGGAGAAGCATTTGACCTGGTTAAGCATTCAGGCTTCTAGCAGCAGTTCAGCTGAGAGTCATTTGGATATGAGGACATAGAGGCTTCCAGTCTGAGGAAGCAAGACCAGCTGAGGATCCGGCAAGGTGAGATAGCTGTGGCTTATTCTGTCTCTCTGACCTTCCAGTGTTCACCCTAATACCTGGCTCAGGTTTGATTTTATTAATAAGAACTTTTAAGATTCATGCTACACCAACCAGAAAACTCCTCACAAGGGAGAAAAAGCTTTACAAGTAGAAAACACCTTACACGTTGAATGGGTTAAGTAGAAGATAGTTATGAGGACCTGAAGACAAAGTAGAGGAAGTAGACAACAGGAGCAAAGAACGTGAAAACATTTAAAGCAAGGAAGAGAATGTGCAGGAAATGTGGGACATTATGAAAAGACCAACTACTCCAAGTATATGCATGGATGAGGGAAAGGAATCCCAGGTCAATGGCAAAAACTGGATCTTCAATAAGATCATAGAAGAAAACTTCCCTCAATGAAGACACCCATGCAAATACAAGAAGCACATACAAACCCAATTAGACAACACCAGAAAAGAAATTCCCCACAGAATACCATAGATAAAGCACAAATACAAAATACAAAGAACAAATATTGAAAGCTGCAATAGAAAAAGGAAAAACAAAAACAGAGGATATATATATATATTATATATATATATAATATATATATATATATAAATAATGAGAATGACAGCTACTTTCTTAATGGAAACTTTGAAATCTAGAAGATCCTGGAGCAATGCATTCTAAGTTCTACCATGACAGCCAAACTAGATTATTGAACCTAGCAAAACTACCATCCATTTTGGACAGAGAGAAAAAAACTTTACATGATACAAACAGCATAAAAAACCTTGTCCACCAAAACAAGTCTAAAGAGAATATTGGAAGCAATACGTCAAACTGGAGAGGATTAAACATAGCCAAGAAACTGTAGGGGAAAAAATGAAGCTATACTTGATGAAATAGAAATTACATATTAATGGCCTCAATTCTCCAATAAAAGGCAGGCTGGCTAGTAAGAACTAACATCTATCTTTCCGTTGTCTACAAGAAACTCATTCTAACTTTAACACAGGCACTACCTTAAAGTGAATGAGTAGAAGAAATACTTCATACAAATGGGATCAGGAGGCAAGAAGGCATCGCTATCCAAATATTTGACAAGTAGACATCACACAAAACCAAATCAGAACAGACAAAGAATGGTATGACATTTAACCTTGAGACCAGCTAATGAAGAAAATATTACAATACTAAACATATATGCCCTAAACTCTGGTGCATTCAATGTCCCCCCAAAAAATAAAAATAAAAATAAAGTATACCTCTATAATTAAGTATACAGATTAACACCAATCCAAAAATAGGTGATTTCAACATCCCCTTCCTTTGATAGGTCATCTGTACAAAAAGTAATCAGAGAAATTTCATAATTAAATGTCACTTACCTCAAATGGATCTAATATGTATAGAATATTCCACCCAAACACAAACACACACACCACACAAAAACAAAGAAGCCAAAAAACAAAACAAAATCAGAAACAAACAAAAACCCCACATTCTAGGAAGTGTCAACAAAAACACAAGATCATATCCTGGGACACAATTAAACCTTAACAAGTGAGGAAAAACTGAAATAATTTCATGTACCCTATTCAACCTTTATGCAATAAATCTTAAAGTTGTGAATAAATTTGTACTAAGTTCATGAACTCGTGGAGACTGGACAGCTCATTATTGAATAAGTAGTTGATGGAAGACGTTAAGAAAGCAACGAAAATCATAGAACTAAATGAAAATGAAAACAACACATGAAAACCTCTGGAACACATTAAAATTAGTTTCAAGAGGAAAATGTACATCTCTAAGTGCCTATATGAAAAAATCAGAGAGAGTACAATACATGACTTAATGATGCACCCCAAATATTTTGGAGAGCAGGAATAAAGCACAATCCAGTAGATGGCAAGGAAATACTAAAAACAAAAGCAGAAATTAATAAAACAGAAGCAATACCAAGACTCAATGTGTCTAAGAGCCAGTTCTTTGAGAAGACAAATAGGATAGATGGAAAAGATAAACAGACAGACAGCTCCATGGCTCCACCAAACAAGAGAAAGAAAGGACACAAACTCGTCTAAGATGAACTACACAACGGACACAAAGAAAGTCACCACAGGGTCACTGAATTCTCATCAGACAGACTTCTTGCAGTAGATGGTAATTAAGAGAGACTCACAACTGGACAGTGTTTTCGTGTTATTGGCTTTTTTTTGGTTTGTTTGTTTGTTTGTTTTGACTTTTGCCACAAGTACTCAGCCATATGCTATTTGTCTTTATCAAACTCTCCCCTCAAGGCCCAGGGATCTATGTGGGAGAGAAGGTAGAAAGATTTTAGGAGTCAGAGGTGATGGATGACTCCAATGAAACAGCATCTACCAGACACAACAGGACTGACGCACATGCGAGCTAAGGGAGTGTGACAGCATGGAGAAGACCTGCATAACTGCAAACCAGACAAAAATCCCAGTACAGAGAAGGGAAAGTGGGAACAAAGTCCCACCCATCACCAAGAAGCTACTGTAGTTGATACCTGCTGGGAGAGGGAAAAACCAGCCCTTTTCCAAATGAGTGTCACTGAGTATATCAACTGCATTCTAGGGTAGGCTCCATGCCAAGGAAAGAAGGAGGGAGAGGAAGAGGGAAAAAGAAAGGGAGGAGAGGGAGAACATGAAGGAGGGTGGGTAGGGATATGGGTAGGATCTGGGAGGAGTTGGGGGGAAAGAAAATACTATGATCAAAATATACTGTATATAAAAGAATTGGTTTTAATAAAAAGATTAAAAAGAATGAAGACTGAGCAGGGCATGAGGAAGAAGCCAGTAAAATGCATTCCTCCATGGCCTCTGCATCAAGACCTGCCTTCAGGTCCCTGTCCTGACTTCCCTGGATGATGGACTATACGCTGTAAGACGAAACAAATTCATTCCTTCTCATGTTGCTTCTGGTCTATTTACTTGTCTCCAGCTTCCTGATCTGTTGGAACTGAAACAGGCATGTACTGAGCTTTTGACAACATCAGAAGCTACAGTACATATCAGTTAACCTGTTCTCTGCATCTAAAACAGTGACTTAACTTTTTGTTTGATAATTTCTTTTCACAAAAACAATTATGTAGAATTAATTCTATATCAAAAGTATGTGCTTGGAATGAATTACCAGAGTGAGAAAGGAAAGCAACTAGCTTTTAAAAAAATGCCATGTTCCCAGGTTTCACCAAAGAACAGTGAAAAACAGAAGTAATTTAGACATTTATATGGCTTATTAAGTAGAAGGAACTCATGTTTATGAATTAGAAAGATCATCATCAGATATTACATTCTATTTAAAAGGTGAAACTTTAAAAGAAATACAGGCCACTGGCTACAGGGCAAGTGACAAGGGATGAACAATCCCTTTCATGTCTACCAAAAAGTATTTTTGAAAGCAGTCTTTGACCCTAAAATACACTAAAGCTGGACAGTATGTATTTTACAGATAGTGAAATAACAAGAGTCAACTTCTAAAGGTGAGAAGACTGGTGCTCAGAAGTAGTGAATGACTTCATTCAAAGCCATTCGCCTAGTACAAGGCAGACTCGGAGGTGGAAGGTCCAATGCCCACATTCTTAGCTATCTGTATATCAGGAAGATTGCCTGAAGAGAAGAGACCATAAGGGGTTGGGGATTTAGCTCAGTGGTAGAGCGCTTTCCTAGCAAGCACAAGGTCCTGGGTTCTGTCTTCAGCTCCGGAAAAAAAAGAGAGAGAGAGAGAGAGAAGAGACCATAAATGCCATGAACTGGTGGATGAGAAGAATAAGCTTAAGAGACTAGAAAAATATATGTAATTCAGATGTAATGTTTAACTATGTCTTTGGAAAATAAAAGTAGGAATACATATGTCTCTTATATTTTAAGATGTTGTACACAAGCCTGGTGTGGTACTATGTACTTGCAGTCCCAACACTCAGACAGGAGGATATCAAATTGAGTTGAGCCTGGGCTACATACTTGAGAATCTGTCTCATTTTTTAAATGTTATTTTATAGGGGGAAAAGCCTACTTAACATCATAACTCAAATATAAATGTATATATTGAATGAATAGATCTCTATCAAATAAGTTTTGCAAAGTTTATTCACAAAATAATTATAAGCACATTACTTGAGTTTACTTTTAAATATTTTCAATTTCTGTTATCACCACCGGAGCTGCAAGCTGCTGTATTGTGATCTAGCATTCTTAGTTTTATCAATTAATAAGAAGGTAGTGAGAACTGGAAATAAAAAATTTATTACAGGAAAGCCATTAGCCATGTTTTGAATTTTTTAGTTTAAGTCCCTCACTGTGTTGACCTCACGAAGAAGAAGTAATTTTGATTATTTCAAGAGCACTTCTTGGGTTTGTTGGGTACTGGGATAGGGGCAGGTAAGTAAGAAAAGAAACATGTTTCAAGTAGGCTGCACTACAGATGAAGCTTGCTAGTGTTGAAATTTAATTTTCAAATTGAAAAATGATCTGTTTGGGCATCTAAATTCAGGTGCTCCAACCTCTGGGTCAGTAGAGCCTATAAAATGAAGGCATTATTAATGTCTGTCTCACAGAATTATTATGCAGAAGACATATGTTAAAACACAACTGTGTTTAGAACTGTCCCTGGTAACTTGCAGACTTTTAGTCAAAGCAGGCTGCCATGGTGAAACCTATGACAGATTCTGTCAGAGTAGAGTGTGGTGGAACATGAAGAGAATGACTATGTAGAGTTGAAGAGAATGTCCTAGAGAGTAGGATATTACCCACTTATCATTGACTTGGACGGCAGTGATAAGAGGGTCATGGGAAGGTAGACATGGAAACACAGGAACAGAGACCATAGACACTTGAGACACTCAGTGAATGTTCCCAGCAGGGAATGGTTGGATGTTGCAGTGTGACTCCTCCTGATGGAGAGACTCTGGAATCAGAGTCTGGCTGCTATAAATTATGCCAAAAGCATGTCATGAAAGCTAGCAGCAATGCTTCTCCATGGTAGAAAGTTCTGAAGAATTGCTGCAGGCAGTGCAGCAGAGATTTGGGCAAGGACAGCACAGGAGGCACCCAAGGCAGAGATGTTTTTGATTCTTTCATACACAACCAAACATTAGCTAATTATGAGAGTACCTACTAAGAAATGTCTTATTGGCCTGTTTTGTTTCCTGTGTGATGATCTGAGATCCCTCCTGGAAAACTAGTCATCTAGCCTAGGTTGTGGCATAGCCTATTGCTCAAAGGCTACAAATCTGAACTGTATATTACTATACTGAATACTGGAGCACAATTACAACACAGCAGTATATGTGTATTTAAGCATATGTAAACACGGAAAAGGGAAAATAAAATTTCATCTCCATTGTAAGTTTAAAGTCTACCATCACATGAGTGTCCGAGCTGACCTTAATTGTCAACTTGGCATAACCTCCATTCACCTGAGATTCACCTCACATACTCATGGGAACAACAGCATAATCTGTCCATTAAACAAAAATCTTGGGTACAAATACATTATTATTGCCCATGTAGCCCTTGGGTTTACAGGCGACCTTTCTGCTTGTTCATTTATATGACTGCTATTTTGTGTCCCTTCACTCCAACTTCCTTCCCCTTCCACATTGTTGCTCTGGTAACCACTATTTACTCTTTATATTTGCCTGCCTTAAAAAGACTTAAATTCAAAATAAAAATCCACAAAAGCTCTTAATCAAAGAAGAAATATTGTTAGGGTTCGATTTCAGAATAACTTTGAGTGCTTATTTAATTATTTAGGAAACATACAGCATGCCAGAAAGAGTTCTAAACATCTCATGAATATTAATAAATAGAAGTTGGATGAGAGGGGATGATAAATAAAATAGAGATTTCCCACTCAGCGGATGCATCTATGGTTCTGAAAGCCTTTACTCACTTAAGAAAAATAAGCCCTTCACTCTGAGGACTTTTTGCTTCTTTGAGACTTTCCATTTCCCATCATAAATTTTTGAGAACAGTTTTTTTTTCAAAAGACCTTTGTGATACAATTTTTTAATTAAGAAATTTTTTATTCATTTTGCACACCAACCACAGATCCCATCTCTTCCCCCCTCATGCCCCTCGAGCCTCCCTCCCCTGCAAACTAAGCCCCCATTCCCCTAAAAATTATTTTACACTATCTTGAATTTTGGATTTGTAAGTAATGATTTGTCAAAAGGAAAGGTAAGAATAGAGAAGATGTATGCAGAGCAGACAACGCTCTTAGCCCATGTAGTTCTCCAGGATCTTTGAGGGGGACCAGACAGCTCAAAGATTTGCTTCACACTCTTATAGGTAGCAAGTGGTGTGAGTGTGCTTTGACATGCTAGGAACAGAGCAGGGCTGAATTGGGGGTGAGAAAGTGACATGCTGAGTTTCAGGTATGGTTCTCAACAATGTCTTCAGTTTTCATGACTTGGAGAGTGCTGTGGGAATCTGTGGAGAGGTTTTAATTGCCACAAAAATAGAGAGGTTGCTGATAGGATCCTAGAGAGTCTGCAATACAAATACTATGATTCCATGCTGATTCCTGAAGGTGACTAGCCTAGTTATAATTATAGAAGTTAAAAACATGTTTTAACAGAAATACGCGGCATGGCTTCAACAAATCCTCTATTCCTCAAGAATGGGGCTGTTGTGTGAAAGGGGAGACATTTTGTTCAGGGATACACCTATATCTATACATATATCTATATATAAAGGGACATATGTAATACATATATTTATAAATGGAAAGTGTAATACATATAATACATGACATAATACAAAATGTAATACATTATTACACATACACACACACACATAAAAAAGGAGTTGTTCACTGTTTTTGAAAATAACATCACAGATAATGATACCATTGATGGAATTTGTGTCTGGAATAAGTCTATATATTTGAGCCTGCTCAACTGACAAGACCCTACCTCGGCCTTCTCCAGCATAGTGCTATATTTGATGACTTCATCATGCCTTTAGTGTAGTCCATCTCCAGACAGTTTACACACTTCTTTATATAACATGTACGGCATTATTTTCACTTCATTGAAATGGTCAGTGCAGCTGATTTATCCTCGAGTTTCTTTGAGGAGAATAAAGAGGTCTCATAAACTGTCTGCCATAAAAATAGGGCTTAGAGGATAACAGTGAGTCAAAGTAACATGACCCTGTTCTCAAACCATTCAGTTCCTTACACTGGGGTGAATTGAGAAGCAGCTTCTTTCTTGATTTGACTTGAATGTTTCCAAGCAGAAACCATTTTAGTTCACATACTGGAGAAAACATAAGACAACAAAGCATGCCAAAAGCAAGAAGACCCTTGTGCCTGCATTACACAAGAGCCAGGCCATCAAGTTGTACAAAGTTTCCTCTGGCAGGTCCAGATCAGAGTCCTGGACAAGATGCTTGAGGCAGTTTTGTGTCTGTAATTTCTGAAAATGTTCTTTCAGCATCAGGTCCCATGGCAGCTGCTTATCTTGAAACCCAGTCAAAGGTAATCTCAGGAAGTGATGTATAACAGCCTTGCCTTCTATATCAGAGGCAAGGTTTTATAAAATAACTTGGTAAGTATTATTATT
>CABHPR010125359.1:0-10137 GCA_902168415.1 Peromyscus melanophrys
TTTTTTTTTTTTTTTAGGATTTATTTAGTTTATTTACAGGGAAATTTTGCCTGCAAGGCATGTATGTACACCACATGCATGCCTGGTGCCCACGGAGGTCAGAAGAGGGTGTCAAATCCCTTGGAATTGGAGTTACAGATGTTTGGGAGCCACCACGTGGGTGCTGGGAACCAGGGTCCTCTGGAAGAGCGGCCGGTGCTCTTCACCACGGGTCAGCCTCTCCAGTCCCAAGTGTTTTGATTTCAATGCAAGGACTTCTGTTACTCTACTTCGCTTTCACTACTCTAGCTGGGTCATTTGTTTTTCTTAGGCTGAATACTTGCTTCATGAGTAATGATATCCCCTGAGGATATCAGTGTGCTGCTGAGCAGGACTTCAGTCTCATCCTTCACAGTGTTCTCATTTTCCATGTTCTCTACGTGGCCTGTAACTGCAGTTGGAGATTTCTACTTTAAACCATAAATTGATTAACTTTTTCCTTCTCTTAAAAAAAAAATTTCCCCTCTCTCAAAAATACCAATAATAAATATATTAATTAACTAATTAAATTAAAATTTAAATTTCCCCCCCTCATTTGTAAGCTTAAGAATGTTATTTATTAAGTATTTATATTAATTTTGTGGCATTTGTTTGCCTTTACCCACCTTGTGGTTTTATGTTTGTTATTATATCACATATTCTAATAACTACATTATCATAAATATCTCTACATGTATGTATTAACTTGGGAGAATTGTCCTTAGTACTTGTTCAGCTTTATAACTGTTTATAGTCACTTAAGCTTTGTTTAATAAGTTTCAATATTCCCTTTCTTAATGTTGTAGTTTTCCCAGTTACTGGTGTGGCATGGTATGATGTGGTGTGGCGTGGCTTGGTTTGAGACAGGGTCTAAAGTAGCGATGGCTGGCCTCAAGCTCACCATGCAGCTGAGCAACTTCTGTTCTTCTGATCTCTGCCTCTGGGAGAGGTGCTGGAAGAATGATTACAGATGGTGTCATCACATCTGGTTCTGTGTGGTACTAAGACTGAACCCAGGCTTTGTGATGCTAGCCAAGTGCTCTACCAACTGAGCTACACCCCCAAGCCCTAATTTTCCCAATCTTTAATTTTCTATTTGATGTTCCTCTCAGTCACCTGGTCCATATCTTGAAGACACCCCTTGTCAGAACAACACTGTAATTTGAGATCCTCACCTCTGCGTTAGAGAAAAAAATACAGAACAAAAGAGCTCAACTGGAAATAAAATGCATAGAAGTAAATGATGTTGAAACAACCAGCCTACTGGGTTTCAGTTCAGAAGCGGTTTGAAGTGGCAAGAAGATGGCTTCTGGGGTGTTAACGGGCAGGGATGATGTGGGCATCACTACCAAGCGGTACAAACAGTGGCTAGTAAGGATGGACGCAGCTACCAAATAGGATAAATTCTGGATATAAATAAACAGCAGGACTATGTGGCACGCTGTCTCCATAGCAACCAGAAGAGCAATACCCCACAGGGGGCCAAGCTTGTGGGTTGAGACCAGAAAAGTAAAGTGGGGCTCCCCAGTTCAGGAAAGGAGGTTAGAAACAGGAGCTATTGATCAGTGTGTGTGTGGGCTTCCATGGGGCTGCACACTGGAGCAGCCATGCCTCTCTACTCAAGTCCATGAAAGCTACCCACAGCTCCCAGACTATACCTGTGATATCTCAGAATCACTGCAGAACAGGCCAAACTACTAGTTTAAGACCTGGGATCAAATTTTTATATTATGCACTGAAATTTTTCTTAAGAGGGAGGAGGTTATGAAGTATAATGTGTTACAGCTCTGAGGGGAAAGGTATCCTGGCAGTCAGGAGCCAAGGAATACCACAAAGTCATGTCACACAGCAAACCTCACACAGGGAATTTATTGGAAATAACCCAGAAGGGTGGCTGCCTCTGCTCAGGAGAGAAACAGTAAAGAACTGGGCAGGAGTCAGTCTTTATATAGGGTTTCTAGGGGCAGGCCACACACCCCCATCCCAACCACCCCCCCCCCCCACCCCACCCCACCCCACCCCACGCACCCTACCCCACCCCCAAGGGCTTTCCAGGGTGGCCCAGGATTGGAGAGATTTTGTGGCCTGATTTTAGAGCAAGCTCAGGGATTGGTGAGCTTTTTTTTTCCTGTAAGGCAGGGCCTGGCCCTCTCCCACCTTGAGGGGCTGGAAATGGCTGTTATAGCTAGTAGAGAAATCTGGGAGGCAGGGACTAACTGTGCACATCTCAAGGGGCTTACATGAACAACCTCAAAAAATGCTAAACTGATCCGGGCAGTGGGGACTGTTGCTCTCTTACCAACGGTTCTTCCAGTGAATTATTTCATGACTATGATGTACTTACTCATCCTTTTCATTTTTTTCTATACATTTATGTGCGCTATGTGTGTGTGCATGTACCCACACACTCACCCAGAGGTAGACCAGAGGTAGATGTTGACTGTCTGCCTCTATCATTCTCCACCTCTTTATTCAAATTTCACTCTATTGATTCATTTATATTGTGGGTAGGAGGGTGAGTGGGTGAGCCAGGGCTATGGCACATGCGTAGAAGACAGAGGACAACTTGCAAGAATCAGTTCTCTACTTCTACCATGTGGGTGGGCCCCAGGGGTCAAACTCTCATCAGGCTTGGCAGCAGGAATTTGTATCTGCTGTCCCATCTGGCCAGCCCTATATTATTATTATTATTATTATTATTATTATTATTATTATTATTATTACTATCCTCTATCATCATCATCATCATCATCATCTGAGACAGGGTCTCTCATTAACCTGAAACTCACCATTTCCAACTACAATGCTTGGCCAGCAAACCCAGCAATCCTCCTGTCTCCACTTCCCAGCCCTGGAGTTATAGATGTGTACCCACTATTCGCAGCTTTTACATGAGTACTGGGGATCCCAACTCAGCTCCTCACTCGGACACAGCAAGCACTTTACCCACTAGGACAGTTCCCTAGACACACACATACACACACACATACACACACACACACACATACACACACACATACACACACACACACACACACACACACACACTTTTTTTCAGC
This sequence comes from Peromyscus melanophrys, assembly GCA_902168415.1. Taxonomy (NCBI): domain Eukaryota; kingdom Metazoa; phylum Chordata; class Mammalia; order Rodentia; family Cricetidae; genus Peromyscus; species Peromyscus melanophrys. The sequence continues at coordinate 3,078 of CABHPR010125359.1, forward strand.
ACTCAGGAAAACCCCACACTCTCTTTCAATGTTGCGTCCTCCGTTTTCTGTGCTATAGGTTTGGCTCCTTAATCCTTCCAATTAGGATCTTAATTCTCTAACTAATTTTGGCTTCCCTGAAATTCTGTGATGAATGATATATAAATGGAAATTATAAAAATATGAAGCTAGTGGCCCTATACAATTCTAGAAATAGAATTCCCTTTGCCTTACTCAGCAATATGAGCAAGACCTCGTTTTGTCGTGTGTCATTATTTGCTTCTATCTTAAAGACTATCCTTACTGGTATTTTCCAAACACTTAGTGCGCTACACTCTTCCCACTGCTCACAAAAGAACACCTGTTACATGTCAGGTGTATTACTAATCACAGTGAAACAGAATGGCACACCACGAGGACCCTGGCTGCTTGAAGGAACTAACATAGGATGTGAACCTTTGTTGGGTGATTTGAGGGAGGGCCCAAGGAAGCAATAACTCTCTCTGGATTCTGCACCGACAGAAACCAAGGGCAACTTTCTGGTCAGATTGCCCCTAAGTCTTCCTGACTAGAAAAGCAGACGAGAGCAATCCTAGAGCGACAATGAGTAGACAAGTGGCTGTCACTCTCTTCCTCTGAGAGGAAGACATTTGGTGACTTGCGGCTCATTCCTTGTCTATGTTGTCTTTGTTCAGGCATGTTTGTGGAGTGCTCCTGGTTCTGTTTTGAAGCATGGTGGTCATGGACGGCCTTGATGGAGTTTCGTAAAGGTGTTACATCCCTCAAGAGCTGTAGTTGGATCTCTCCTTGGGCCGCCAACCAGCGCCCAAACAAAGACACGGAGACATCAATTATGAATGCTCGGCCTTAGCTTAGGCTTGGCCCACCAGCTCTTCCAACCCAACTTTACCTGTTTTGCCCCAGGGAACTTCACCCCTCTCCCACTCTGCATGTCCCACTTCCTGTTTCCTCTGTGTTTCGCTGGCCCTGGCATCTCCCTGGTGTCTCTTTTTCTTTCTTCCCTGAGCCTAAATTTCTCCTCCTCACTCCCCCTACCAGAAATCCGGCCTATACCTCCTCCCTCAATATTGGTTCAACTTTTTATTAAACCAATCAGGTGCCTTAGTAAGCAAGATAAAACAGCAACACATCTTTACGTAAACAAAGATTCCGCAACATAAAAAAAATGCAACACTTCTTTCCATAGTCAAACAAATGCAACACATCTTTGCATAATTAGACAAATATTCCGAAACAAAGAGCACATCAAGTTCTTGTGTTCACAACATGTCAGAAACCTGCTTTTCTTTTTTTTTACCACTTAGGCACTGGTATAACTCCATTCTGAAAGCCTCTGCTGAAGAGAAAGCAGTGTAGATGTTCCCTTGGCTCATTTCCCAGGATTCAGCAGACTTTCATCCAGCATCAGTCCATCTCCACTGCTTTTTCTCTGATCTGAACAGATGTGAAGTGCTCTAACATAAACTCATACTATGGCTTGGCTCCAAGACAAAGTACACCGTCTCCAAATCCTTCCTGCTGCCTGCATTTCCACTCTGGAAATACTCAGGGTCTTCTGAGAAGCAGGTGCCAGCCCTTCTGTGAGCAATACCCACCCAGGAAAGATGAGATGTCATCTGCATTTGAGCCATGGTATACAGGCAGGTTCATTTTTAAAACTATGGTTTGTTTCTTTTGTTGTTATTTGCCTATTTGTTTGTTTGTTGCTAGCCAGTTTTTGAGAATTACAAAAATACTTGCATTTTATGTCTCCACCCATTTCCATGTGTTTCTCAATGGAGAAAGCTCTCTTGGACTCTGCCAATCCAGAAATGATGGTTCTAATTTTTGAAAATGTATTGCCTTTTCCATCCTTGAAGACTATCTACTAAGAGCTTCTAGACAGGTCTCTTGTTTATTTGTTGTGGGGTTTTTTCTTTTAATCAGAGCCTTCCTGTGTGTCTATGGATGCAGTGGTGCACACTGTGCGGCCAAGCTGGCCTTAAACTCATGGCAGTCTAGTGCAGGAAGTAAAGGTGTGTACCCAATGCCTGGCTTTTTTTGCATAATTTTTAATTAGAATCCTGCCAATCTAGTCTTGTATTGAAACAGCCATGCCCTGTCTACCTTCCCACCCTAGGAGTTTTCTTTAAGAAAGACGCCAAATTTCTCTTGCAAATCACACAACAGCCCTGACAACCCACTGAATTTCACTGAAAACAACTAATTAACATGTGCAAAATAGGGCCTGCCAACCTTTATAAAAATGAATCAAATACCATTGTAGTCATGGTCTGCAGACATAGGAAAATACTGCTTTTTAAAAAAATTGTTTTATTTATTATTGTATGTGTATATGCATACATGTACATGTGTGTCATGGTGTGTGTGTGGAGATCAGAGGTCAAGTTTGTGTAGTCATCACTTCCCTCCATCTTTATATGGTACCAAACTCAGATCATCAGCCAGAGGTCAGTTCATCCACAAGACCCTTAATATTCTGTCCAGTCTTAAAACTCAATCATACAAAGAGCCAAGCCATGTATACACCCGTAATTCTAACACTCAGGCCACTAAGGCAAGAAGATTGCAAGTTCTAGGTCAGCCTGGACTACACTGAGTCTACTTGTCCGTTACTATTTGTCTCAAAAAAACAATACAAAGAAGGGCTAGGAAGGGGCAGCAAGATAACTCAGAAAATAAATCACTTTCCACCAAACCCCAATGACTTGAGTTCTATCCGCAGGATCTGGAGGTAGGAGAGAACTGACTCCCACACGTTATCTTCTGACTTACACACACACACACACACACACACACACACACACACACACACACACATGCGGGCACACAAATCAGTAAATGTAAGAAAGACGGCTCAGTGGTTAAGAGCGGGTATTGCTCTTCCAGAGGACTGGAGCTCAATTCCCAGAACCCAAGTCAGGTGACTCACAACCGCTTGTAACTCTGCCTCCAAGGGATCTCATGCCTCTAGCCTCCGAGGACACTGGCACACAAGTGCATATATAAGCATACATACATGTGATTAAATATAAAATAAATCTTCTTTAATGAACAGAAAAGAAGGGCTGGGAGATGACTCAGTGGACCAAGGGCATGCTGTGCAAACTTTGATCACAGTCACAGGACAAAAAAAAGTCAAGCTGGCACTGAGCAGAAACCTTCCTCCCTGGCTTTCACTCACAATAGCTATGGTTAACTGCACAAGAGCAAGCCAGTCAACATGCCAGCCCAGAGTGGGGAGGGGCTCACGAGTCCCCACCCCTAACTCAGAAGCTATTGACAGCTGGTGGCTTCTGGAGGAAGGAAAAGCCAGTTTCCTTTAAGGGTGTGACTCCACGCAAGTCAGCCACGCCCCAGCGGATGGCCACACAGCCAGAAGTCCTCGGTCAGCACAAACTGGTGTCAGTGGATTGTAAATACAATAAAAAGGAAAGGGGACACGAAGTTGGGAGGATGGGTGAATCTAGGAGTAGTTGAAGTGAGTTGAGGTAGGAGTAAAAAAAAACTCCAAAATGCATTGTATGGAATTCTCCAGGAATTAATAAAATACTGTGTCGTGCAAGTATGATGACCTGAGTTCAAATCCCCAGAGCCACGTAAAGCCAGGTGCGGAATGCACACCTGTAATCCCAGCACCTCAGAAACAGTAGAGATGGAAGCAGGGTCAGGAGATGCCTGGAAAGGTTTTAGGGCAGCTAGCCCGGCATACACAAGTCGAGCAGCGAAGGGACCCTGTCTCAATCAAAGTGAAAGGTAACACTGTCCTCTGACCTTCACACGAACATTATGGCAGACGTCCACACATCCACACTTGCATACACAAACACACATATCATCTACAAACATGCAGGAAAAAAAAAATGCAAGGAGGGGGCAGGCAAGATTGCTCAATGGGTCAAGGGTCTCTACTGCCAGGCTAACAGCCTCAGTTTAATCCCCAGAACCCACATGGAAGAAGGAGAGAACTGACTCGCACGAGCTGTCCTCTGATATGCGCATGAATGCAGTGATAAGCGTGCACGTGTACACACTCAAACGCACACAATAAATACCATACATGTCTTTTTTTTTTTTTTTTTTTTTTTTGACACAGGGTTTCTCTGTGTAGCTTTGGAGCCTGTTCTGGAACTCACTCGGTAGCCCAGGCTGGCCTCGAACTCACAGAGACCCGCCTCCCTCTGCCTCCCACGTGCTGGGATTAAAGGCGTGCACCACCACGTCCTCTTAATCTCTCGGATACCGAGAGGCAGCCACTGTTGGCTCCGTTCCCCCTGCACTCCTTCATCCTGCTGCTCTGTCGTTTCCAGAGTCCAGGCAGGTGAGAGTGTTAGAGAGAAAAGATCAAGGGCATTGTTACGCCAGACGCTACAGAACATAGTAGACCATGACTTCAACAGAAGAGCCCACAAGCTGATGCTTTTAGTGACCCCTTCAGTTGCTCTCCATCTTGGCTTTCGAGGCAGAGCTGCTCCCCGAACCTTGGGCTCACTAACTGCGCTAGGCTGGCTGGCTGTCAAACGCAACTCAGGGATCCACCCACCTCTGCCTCCCCAGAACCGGTTCAGGCACGCAGTGCCACACCTAGCTTTTCTTACATGGGTTCATGTCCTTGTGCTTGGGCAGCAAGCTCTTTACCACGAGTGATCTCCCTGGCCTTTGTGAGAAACTTTGAAAGGCGTTCAAAGGCTCTCCCGGCGTTGGGAGCTCCCCAATGGCTGTGAACTCTCCCACTTCTCAGAGGCCTCTCGTAACTTCTCAGCTCCTGACCTGAAGAACAGTAACGGCTTTTGCCGAGGTCACTCCACCCCATAGGAAATCCTCCTGGCTCGGGGCCAGCTATTTTCCATCGTAGCTCCTGGGAAACGGACACCCTCGTCACTACGAACTGCCCCCCCCCCCCCCCGAAGTCCTCCCATCTAGAATTCTGACCAGCTCACCAGACGGGAAACAAGCCCTCGCTCCTATTCATTTGTGGCCCTAAACTCAAAACACATGCCCTCTATATGAACTCTCCCACCCTGCTCTCCTCCAATCCCAGGACATCCCCAGGGCACCCCCGTTCTCTCGAGGCTTTCCCTATAAGAGAAAACGAAAATGCCAGGACACTGTCCACTAAATCCCGCACCAGGTTTCCCCGTTCCCGAAAGAACCTGCCTCTGGCTGACATCCCCTCATAAACACGTTCTGAAATCTGAAGATAGTTAGCACTTCGTATTCTCAGCTCTGAGGCTTCCCATGAAATTTCAAGGCACCACGAAAAGTCCCACTGGAGATCCTGCTACATTTAAGACAGACGACACCTTCTGCCTGTGTTTCAGGTCCTCGCCGGGGCTGTCTTCAGACTTCTCTCAGTGGGAAGCATCATAGCTATAACAGTTAGCCGAGTCCCGTTTCTGGGTTGCTAAGATAAGACGTTTGGAAAGATGCAAATCACAGTTCTTTTTTGCAATGGTTACACAGTTGCTTCTGGCCTCCCCTCATACTGTGAACACACTCCAAAAACACTGAACATTCCTGGACTGGGCAATGAAGGAACTCAAAGAGAGTTGCAATTGATTTGTAGGAATAACCTTTAAGAATCTAAAAATATATCAAATGAGAAAGGAATAATTAATTAGGACAGGAGAGCTTTGTATAGTTAAAGGCCTGACTGTAGGGGAAGGGGTTAAATCCCTCAGGATCATCCCCAAGTTGGCTTCATAGAAACCAGTTTGGAGCTCGATAGTATTCAGGCATTCATTCATTCATTGAGTTCCTGGTAGGCTTCACTCAGGCTCTGTGTCCAAGCTGGTGCTGGCACCAGGAGCTCAGAGAAAAATTCCTGATAGTGGGAAAAGCCACTGGCAGGGTGGATCTGCCGCCCATGGATCTCTCCCATGCATGTCCCGGATAACCAGTGGGAAGTGAGGGTTCACAATCAGAAGTGGGAAGAGGGAAGCCGTGGGTCAGCTGATCTCTACGGTCCTTTCTAGCCTTTCAACCCTGAACCTCCATTCCAGAAGGCTGGGGCATAAGGCATGCTGTTCTGCTGGCAATACCCACAAAACAGAATGAGTGATTGACAGAATTTAAGTTCAAATGGGGATGAGAACCTAAAGTGGACAGAGACCCATGTGTAAATAAAGTGTGTCCAGTACAGAAGACAACCAGCCACAGAGATTTATTTCCTCAAGGACACCTCATCGTGCCAGAGGTAACTCACGTCACGGAGCGAGTGAGCCACAGAAATGCGCGTGCCTGCATGTGTTCACACGAAGCGCAAAGCAAGGGGCAAGGCTTGCTGAATGTGTCCAACAAACCTGGGACCTTTCCTGGCTCCACACTGGGACTGCAGGGGTAAGAATGTTTTTAGTAAGGTGCAGAAGTCACCAAAAAAATATTCACTTACACACTGTAACCTAGATGTAAGAAACAGGCGAGGGCTGGCAAGATGGCACTGAGTTGGACACCTGCCCCCAAGACTGACATCCTGAGTTCAATCCCCAGGACCCACGTGGTGGAAGGAAGGAACTGACTCCAAGCAAGTTGCCCTTTGACCTCCAGATGCACTCACACATAGGTATATATACACATATAGATAAATATAATTTTAATTTTTAAGTTAAAAAAAGAATGGAGACAGGAGACTCAACACGGTTGTGGTATAGAGCTGTGGGGGCAACCTTGGGGGCAGCAATGGTAGAGAGAGTCTCTGGCAAGGAGGGACATCATCCTGGAACCCTGCACTACCAATTCTACCAAGGAGAAAAACCAACTGACATATGGAGAAATTCTGGGGAGAGCATATTATATTTCTACTGTTGCCATGACAAACCAGCACACCTTTAGGGGCGTAGAGCCAGTCTGTAGGGGTGTGTCCGGCAGGACCCTCATCAAGTGGCTGGGCTCATTTCTGGGAGTGGTATGGGATGATCAGCTTCCTCTGACCTAGCTTGTTAGCAAAATTCGGTTACTTATAGCAGTGGGATTGATTCCTTCATTGTCTCCCCACTCTTCTCTCTCTCTCTATATGTGTGTGTGTGTGTGTGTGTGTGTGTGTGTGTGTGTGTGTGTGTGT
>CABHPR010125359.1:10147-22290 GCA_902168415.1 Peromyscus melanophrys
TGTGTGTGTGTGTGTGTGTGTGTGTGTGTGTGTGTGTGTGTGTGTGTGTTTGCGAGCACTCATGTGCTCGAGCACATGACACAGCATACATGTGAAGGTGAGAAGACCATTCGAAAGCGAAGCATCTATTTTCTCCTTCCACAGTGTGAGTTCTAGAAATGAAACTTGGTCATCCGTCTTAGCAGCAACCACCCTTACCACCGAGCCATCTCGCCAGCTCCATCCTGTTTTGTTGAGGCATGGTCTCTCACTGTGACCTTGAGCTCACTGGTTCGGCTAGGCAGGCTGGCCAGCAAGCCTCAGGGATCCTCCTGCCTCCATCTTCCTGGTGCTGGGATTACAGAGGCTCACTACCATGCCTAGCTTTTTATGTGGGTACAGAGGAACAAAATCAGGTCCTCATGCTTATACGGCAAGTAGTTCACTGACCGAGCCCTGAGGTCCTCATTTTCTTGTCGGCTATCTCTGAAGATGACTTCCGGCTTCGACAGCTCACCTGTAGACTACATCCTGCTTCACTCATGTTCAAGTTAGTAGAAGTAGAATGTCTGCATCTTACATGTCTCTGGCCTTTCTTCTCTGGTTATGCCTTTTGCCCTGATGACAGTTGGGATGGGTTCTCCACATGCAAAGACTCCTGTAGTTAAAGGGTTAGCCTGGGCTCGTGTTAAAAATCCTACATCATCTACCTCCCTTCTCAAGGTTCATAACCTCAGTCACAACTGCAAATTCCGTTTTCCAGGTAATGCTATAGTTTGTCCTTTCTGAAGTCATGATTTTTTGTGACTTCAAATCAAATCAAGAAGAAATTTGATTGTCTTTGTATCAATGTTAGCAGGTAGGGCCTAAAAAAATAGTCATTGAAAGATCTTAACAGCTTCCTTGTTGGAGTGGGTGAATTCTCTCAGAAGTGAGTCTATCTCTTGGGGAAACAGATTAGTTACCAAGACAGCAGGTTGCTATAGAGCAAGGCCCCTGGTGTTTTGTCTCTTCCAAATGAGCTCATTTGTCCCTTCCAATGTTTGTACCATGTTATGACATGGCACAAGGCTCTCAGCAGGCACAACCACAGGGCCTTATGTTCCCATCCTCCAGAACCATGACATGAACCCGTCTCTGTAAATTACTCACTCTCGGGCATTCTGTCCTCAAAACAGAAAACCCAAACAGGTATCATATTTACAAATTCCAAGAAATAAGGCGTGGAGCATGCTTATTCTGACAGAGGTAGAGAGTTTGATCTATGTTCCCCGGCATCTACGAAGTACAGAGATGGGTGCATGATTCTCACCAGGGAAGCCCAAAGGGGAGGAGCTGGCTGATGTCTATGACAAACAGCAAAGACAGAGCAATTCACGGTCTGAATTGTTGAGCAAAACACGTTACTGTGGATTAAATGTCTTCTACAGAAGACGGCCTCCCCAGAGCTCTGTCAGAAGGTCTCCCGCCCAAAAAGGCTGTCCACCAGAGTCCAGACTATTGCGGCAGAAACTCTCTAGGCTACATGGTGAGAACTCGGGAACAGGGGTGAGGACATGTGATAACAGGGCCACAGGAGAGAGCCTCACCCTTGTCAAGGAATTTTGCAATGTCGGCGGTCCCTAGCAGGAAGGAGGGCCTCTGGGGGGCCCACAGAGCCCCCTAATATTTTATGTCTGTTGTCAGACTTGAGCTGAGTCTTGACAAGTGAGTCTAGATTTAGTAAGAAAATATGAAAAAGCATCCCCGGTGGAAAGCAATAGACATAAAAGGGAACAAAGACCAACTAGGTGAGAATGAACAGGGCAGCTGCAGAAGAGACCGGAATCCCTTGATTGCACAAAAAAAAAAAAAAAAACATGTGCATCTAAGAAAGGAAGCTGCCAACTGGGAATAAGAGTCTTTAAAACTAGACAGAGAAGGCAGAACTTGTTGCAGCGCATGATAAACGACTATTAAAATTTCTACAATGAAGCATTGGCACATCTTAGTTGCTAAATTGCGAAGTTGGCACATTCCCTGCTGCTAAAACAAAATACTTGAGGCCAAGTGACTTATAAACAAAAGACATTTATTTAGCTCAGGGTTCTGGAGGCTGAAAGTCCAGAGAGCACAGCTCAGACTCTGGTGAGAACTTGTAGGAGGCGGCATCATCGCGGGAACACATTCTAGAAGAGCACATGGGAACCAGAGAGTTAGGGAAAGGGCAAGACTTGTTTCTTTACAGGAACCTTCCCCAAGAACTAACCAGGGCCCCAGGAATGACGTAGCCACCTCCTAAATGTTCACCAGCTCTTATACCACATGCGGGACTGAGGCTCCAAAACATGACAGATGGCACCCAAACCACAGCGGCACATGAAGCTGTCGGCGTTTATTTAAAGAAAGAAGCAAAATGGGTCAGAAAAGAAGCAAAATGAGTCAGAGCAGTCGGACTGATTTGTGATTTGTTGTCTGAACCCTCAATGACTCTCCTAGGCTCCTGTGATTTAACAGGTAGAGTGCGTGGGTCCAAAACACAGAAACCAAGGGACCCTTGAAAAGCATCAATTTGAACTTCATGTTTCCACTCACACTCGGATTTTTTTTTCCCTGAGATTTCTAACAACTTGAAAACGTTCAGATGAACCATGTAAGTCCAGAAGAAGAAAAACAACATAAGAAGTTATGTATGGTGTGAATACCTACAGCCAGGTAATAAACCAGTTTTACCATTTTCTAGCAGAAAATAGACCTGATCTATTCTCTTTACCTCTCCCCTCCCTCCCTTGTTCCCCCTTCCTCCCTTTCCCCTCGCACAAGTACATACACTTAATATTGCAACAGTTACTGCCCTCAGTTTCTCAAGGTGGTACTCTGAGCCCCTGCCTGCCAGCATACCCTGACACCTCCACCTGATGGAATCTGAAGATGAAAATGCCCTGGGGACCTGGAGGTACAGAATGGTAGAGCAAGCCCATCCAGGCTGCAAGGACCCAGGAGAAGGAGCCCAGGGGATATCCCATGGACTCTACTGTCTTTCACACTCCTGGCTCAGCTGAGTTCAACTCCCAGAAGCGCTCCACTGCATAGACATGCCTGTCTGTGTTTGTCTCAACCCTTCCTAGGCTCTTTCCATCCCTCATTCCAGAAAACCTCTCCTCATCCACTCACTCATCATGTCATTTTCATGTTATGTCCATCTCCAGCTAGAGGAACTCAGTCATTGTGGATAAACTCAAAAAGAGCAATTATCTCCGTCTCATCTCAGGGCTTACTTCCCCCTCCATTGGTGGTGGGTCCTGAGCGTCACACATACTCCTTTATCTACTTTGTGTGTATGTGGGGGGGAGTGCATACAAGTGTGCAGGGTGCACATGTAGGCAGTGCGTGTGTGTGAACAGTGCAAGTGCACGGGGAGGCCAAAGGTCCACATCAGGTGCCTTCCTCCATGCTTTCCATCTTATTTTTTGAGGCAGGGTCTCTCCTTGTACTAGATCTCACTGCTTCAGCTAGCCTGGGTGACCAGCCAGCCCCAGAGACCCTGTGGCTCCACCTCCCAAGCGCTGGATCAGAGAGGCACAGTACTGTGCCTGGATTTTTACATGAATGCTGGGGATCCAGACTCAGGTCTTGTTGCTTAGGTGGCTGCACTTAATTAAATGAACCTTCTCCTAGCCCCTTCATCTACTTTGAAACTCTTATCTCAGTTTCTAACTCCCATCTTAGGAAATCCTCTGTAAGGCTATTATTTGAGATGTTTCTGATTTGTTCTATTGACTATAAAAATATCTTTCAGCTATATGATTGGCTTTGATGAACTGGTCTGGGACTCTTTTTTTATTTTTAATTTAACTTCATTTTATGTGCATTGGTGTGAGGGTGTTTGATCCCCTGGAACTGGAGTTACAGACAGTTATGAGCTGCCATGTGGGTGCTGGGAATTGAACCATGGTCCTCTAGAAGAGCAGCCAGTGCTCTAAACCATTGAACCATCTCTCCAGCCCCGCAGTCTAAGACTCTTGCACACAACTTCATAACATTGAGAGGGTTTTTGGCTGGTTGGTTTGGTAGTTTGTTGAGTTAATGAAGGAAAGCTGTGGGCTTGAGGACAACCAAAGTATGCACGGTAGTACTTGCTGTTTTAGAAGAAAATATATCTGAGGGGCTAAGGATGTAGCTTGATGGTAGAGTGCTCACCTAATATGCACAAATTTCAGGGTTCTGTCGTGATAATGGAAGGAAGGGAGGAAGGAATAGAGTATATTTCAAATTCAAATAACTGAGTTAGTTACAAATTCTGAAACACAGCCCATTTTAAAAATACAAAATAAATAAATCCAAAGTAAATGAATTGGGGAAATGTTTAACAATAACACATTACGGTACTGTAATTGTGTGTTGCAAAGATCTGCATAGTAACTCCTTTTTTTTTTTTTTTTTGGTTTTTCGAGACAGGGTTTCTCTGTGTAGCTTTGCGCCTTTCCTGGAACTCACTTGGTAGCCCAGGCTGGCCTCGAACTCACAGAGATCCGCCTGGCTCTGCCTCCCGAGTGCTGGGATTAAAGGCGTGCACCACCACCACCCGGCGTAACTCCTTTTTTTAATGAATCTTCTTTCATTCAAAGAAGGCCTCCAGCTAGTATCAAGTCAAGAGCTGGCGTCAGCCTGCCGTCTTTACCAGCATAGAGAGCGATCTTCAGAATTACGCCCAGGGAGCAAAAGGCGAGAAAGCAATGCTAATGAGAAGGACCGCACAAAAAAATGTAAAATATGTAAAAATTATAATAACTAAGAGAAAAAATGTAACATATAATACAATAATTGTTGGGGATTTATTTGTACTGTTAATTGCAATGCAAATACCTAATAGCATTTTCATAACCCCATGAAGGGAAACTATTAAAATGCAACCACTTTACCATTACAATTTTCTTCCTGTCTGTTCTAATTTGCCTTCCATTACTATGATAAACACCATGACCCAAAGCAAGAAGCGGGGGAGGGAGGGTTTATTTGGCTAATATTTCCATGGCCGACCATGCCCACCATCACTAAGGGAAGACAAGCAGGGACTCAAGCGGGAACCTGGAGGCAGGAACCGTGGAGAGACACTGCCTGCTTTCCATGACTTACTCAGCTAAATTTCTTATATAACTCAGGGTGACCTGCCCAGGGATGGTGCCACCCACAGTGGGCTGGGCCCTCCTACATCAATCATTAATCAAGAAAGTGCCAGACAGACATACCCACAGCCCAATCTGATGGAGATGATTCCTCAATTGAGATCCCCCCCTTCCCAGGTGTCTCTAGTTTGTGTTAAGATGACAATAAACTACAAGCATGCTGTCTTTCTTAATAATACCACGATGGTGGATTTGCTGGCCTTTTTTTTTTTTTTTTTTTTTTGAGACAAAGTCTCAAACAATCCAGATTGACCTTGAAGTCAGTTTGTAGCCAGGCTGGTTCTGAACTCGTGATCCTCCTGCCTCTGTCTCTCAAGTGCTGAGATTACAAGCATGTGCTACCATGCCTGCCTTCTCTTCCACTTCTGTGGATTTTTTGTCAAGCACCATTCTGCTCTTACCACAGTCACACACAGTCTCTGAATGTGCCCAGCAACGTGGAGTAGAGTAAGGCCCGAGTCATGGTAGCATCCAAGTGAACTCCAGCCTTCCGTCCTGACTGCCAGTCTTTTCTTCTACCACAGGCCAGGAATTCGGCTCTGCTTGTCAGACCAAAGTCAGCCCTGGTTATTTGCCCTTGAAAGGTGAAAACAGAGTTCTGTGAGAATATATAAATGCATGGACACTGTGTTAAGTGACCCAATATCAAAAAAAAATTGTCTCCCTCTCTGACATGGTGGTCAGCACTGGCCAGCAATTCAGATTCCTTCTCTCTTGTGAGACGTTTCTCCTGAGAGCACCTGGTGCTTTTCTGTCAACTGTCTTATATCAGAAGGACGTCGAGACTTTGAACCCCAAAGAGAAATCTTCAAGTCTTCATTACAATTTCCCTGAAGACTTAGCTCCCAAGCCAACCTCCTTCAAGTTCTCTGAAACAAAAAGCATTAACATGCATCCAGGTGTTGATTTTTGCCAAGCTAAATCAGCACTCAGTAGACTCTCTAAAATGGCCCATTCTAGGAGCTGTCCCACACAACAAAGTCTGCTTGAAGTGCCTCCTGACCATTTTAGATGGTGGATGCTTGATTAAAATAGTAGTGATCACCATTATTATCAAACAATTAAAGTCCACTTACATAACTAACCAGAATATACATATAACTTTGAATTTGACTTGTTCTGTTTTCATATTGTTGAATCTACTTTTTTATTTATTTATCTTCATTTTATGTGTATTGGTGTTTTGCCTGTGTGTATGTCTGTGTGAGCATGTCAGGTTCCCTGGAACTGGAGTTATAGACAGTTGTGAGCTGCCATGTGGGTGCTGGGAATTGAACCCAGGTCCTTTGGAGAGCAGTCAGTGCTCTTAACCAATGAGCCATCTCTCCAGCCCCTATTGAGTCTACTTTTAAACAACCACTAGTCTCAAATATTTTACTTTGATATAGATTTTTATATATTGATACAAATTTAAGGTTATCTTTGTTATACTGTAATATATGTTGCTACTCTTGTTTAAGGTATTATACCTGTTCAGCTCATTTAAAAATATAATACAAAGTTCTAGTCCTTAAAAATTATTTAAGGAGCCGGGCGTTGGTGGCGCAAGCCTTTAATCCCAGCACTCGGGAGGCAGAGATAGGCGGATCTCTGTGAGTTTGAGGCCAGCCTGGGCTACCAAGTGAGCTCCAGGAAAGGCGCAAAGCTACACAGAGAAACCCTGTCTCGAAAAAACAAAAACAAAACAAAAATTATTTAAGGCCCACTGGCTATAGGTGAGATAGGACCTCTGTTGGTCTTTTCTGTATGGAACACACAGATTGCAAGCCCAGTGCCACTTTGAGATCTTTGGCAGCAGTTAACTCTGCAGCTCACACACAATTGAGCCTGTATGAAAATGAGTATTCAGAGACGGGTAATGCCTGGGGGGCGTTCACCAACCTAAGACAGAGCACCTGTGTGGCCTGGGCAGGCATCTCCATGATGGGTAAGATGACCTGCTGACATCCCACGCAACCCAAGTCAGAAGCTCATTTATTAATAAAAGGGGGACCTGTAGGGTCCTGGCCCCTGTTTTGGGTAACTGCTGCCTTGCTTGTGCACCTTGACCTTGAGATCCTCCCTATGCCAATTCCCTGCCAAGTTCCACCCTCCTGAATGCTTAAGAGAAGTTCCTTGTCTGTGTATCCTGAATAATGGGCGTTAACAGATTAGAAGCAAGATTATAAAACATCAGTAGCGAACTTCTGCCCTCCGGGGTCCTCCCATTGTGCTGTAAGCCTGTATTTAAGATCTCCTCCCCCCTTCAATAAATGACATTCGGCATTTAAAATTTAAAAGATATATACTGTGAATGTAATCTATGAATACCACAAATGTGATTAATATCATGAGTGTAATTAATGAATATCATGAGTGTAATTTAATAAATAAATAAATAAATAAATAAATAAATTTAAAAAAAAATTATTTAAGATAGAAAAAAATATAGGTTAGTAGTTAGTCATCAGTAACAATCAAATTTATAGTCATGTTAGATATGTTTTCAAGGTCAAACAAAAATATGTTTTAAACAGATAGTCTTCAAATACTTCAAAGACATACAAAACATAACATTTAAAATGTTTTGATAACATAAAACTTTTCATGATAATGAGATATATCTGCTCCTGGCAACCCCAATTTACTTCAAAAAAAGATGATGGATGTCAAAAAAAAAAATCTCCATATAGAGCTTGCTTTCATTATGACAAAGCTAGACATTTGGACAAGAAACGGCCCTTGCCTTGACTGCTAACAGTATTCTGTACAAACCAGACAAACAGGACACGGACACACACACACACACACACACACACACACACACACACACACACAAAAGACTACCAAACTTTGCCAGAACAAAGTTGGACAGTCCTTCAAAATTCCTACTTCATAGAAAAGTCTGCCAGATATTCTAGGCCTGTAGGCCAAAAATAAATGCCCCAACATTCAGACAAACCTTGGGTGACTGTCCAGACAGCTAAATGTCTCCGTTGTTTCTTAGTTTTGAAAGTTGCTTGCTCTATACTTCCTGTTTAGATATTATTATATCCTCCTCGGGTCTTTGATGGGGCTAAAGATTAGATAGCTATAGTTACAATTTTCCTTATTACAAAATTCAAAAGAGATATAAATTTATAATGTTAAAAAACATAACAACTTCAGTTGTTTATCTAAAAAATGTTTTAAGGTCTAAAAAATAAGTTTTAGCATGATAATACAAGTTATAATAAAAAGTGATTTAAGTATAAATTTTTTTTTTTTTGGTTTTTCGAGACAGCGTTTCTCTGTGTAGCCCTGGCTGTCCTGGAACTCACTCTGTAGACCAGGCTGGCCTCGAACTCGCAGAGATCCGCCTGCCTCTGCCTCCCGAGTGCTGGGATTAAAGGCGTGTGCCACCACTGCCCGGCGATTTAAGTATAAAATTTAAATTCATCAAAATAAGATAGATAATAAAGTATTTTTTCCAAACTTGACAAATACAAATAGATTGGACATTGTAAATACAATTCTTGCTTAATAATTGTTCTTAGCATATATAAGTTTACTATATTAGAGTTAAAACCTTTCCTTTTTATTTAGACAAAAAGGGGGAAATGTGGGATATTTATACACTGTGTGAAGATACATTGCTGTAATTGGTGTAATAAAAGCTGAATGGCTATAACTAGGCAGAATGTATAGGTGGGACATCCGGGCAGAGAGAGAACTCTGGGAAGAAAAAGGCAGAGTCGCCAGTCAGGCACAGAGAAAGCAGGATGGATAGTACAGAGTAAAGGTAACCAAGCCACATAAAAGAGTGTAGAGTAAAAGATATGGGTTAATTTAAGTTATAAGAACTAGTAAGGAATAAGCCTATGCTAAGGCTGAGCTTTCATAATTAATAGACAGTCTCTGGGTCATTATTTGGGAGCAGGCTGGTGGGACAGAGAAAGACTCATTACAATTACACTCAAGCTTTGATCCTATGTGTTCTTCTACTTAAACTCTCTTACACAGAATTTGACATTTCCCCATGATGGTTTCAATCTCCAACAGCTACTTCAACAATACCTACCAGGGGGTTCACTTGTCTGGACACTGGATAAACACGTAGTATTCATGTAGGCCCTGTGCTAGGAGATGAGAACACACCAGCTCACAGAATGCTGCCCCACCCTCCAGAGGGTCTTGAAGGAGAGTACACATATCACTACAACATCCTGTGAGGAGAGCTTCACTCTTGCTGTGGCAGGCACAGGCAGACACCTGGGAATGTGCAACCGTGAGCAGTAGGAGGACTTCCTCCAAGGTGTGTCTGTCGGTAGAGTCTGCAGGGAAGAATGACCATTTCAGACAAAAGGAACCCCGCATGCAAAGACAACACCTGGCTTTGAGAAGTTCCGGATGAGCTCTTCAGAGCAGAAGACACAAGGAGGAAGTAACTAAGAGACGGGAGCCAGGTCTTGAAATGCTTCATGTATAATGCTCTAGGCTGGAGGTTAGCAGTGACTGTCTGCGAAGGACCAGACAGTAAATCTTTTAGGCTTTGCCAGTCATATGGTCTCTGCCTATAATACTTGCATTCTGCCACTGTAGCACAAAAACAGCCCTCACAGACAACAAATAAATGAATGGGTGTGGCTATTGTGCCAACAATAGGTTATTTAGAGGGACTTACATTTCATGTAATTTTCATGCATCATAAAATATTCTTTTGATTTTTTTTAATCCTTAAAAATTTAAGACCCGTGGAGTCATACAAAAAAAACAGACAGCAGGCTGAATCTGGCCAACACACTGAAGTTTGCAGACTTCCGCTCTGGGCTGGTAATTCCCCAAGGCACTGCAGATTAGAATCACCTGGAGAATGCCTTAAACCTTCCATGCTGAGTTTACAGTTTACAGTGTCTGGGAGCCAGGTGGCTCTGTGTTTCAAAATGCCAGATGACCCCAGGCTAGGATTTCAAACTTCAGAAACTGCCACTCCAGACTAAAAGAGCCAGAGAAGGGACTTGTCACTTTAATAGAGGAATGGCACACCAATTTGGATTTTAAAAACAGCCCTCTGAAATGATGGAGAGATGTGCAACTGATATGAAGGCAAGCTCACTGTGTGTATTGTTCAGCAAAAGAGCAGGCTATGAATTATATATTATGGTCCCATATGTGTATATGCAACATACATGTATGTTTAGCAATCATAATTGGGAGAGCGGAGGCTGTCAGCTTGAGAGTGAAGGAGCATGCGGACGGGGTTGAAGGGAGGGGTTTTGGAAGGGCTTAGAGATAGGGGAAGGAAGGGGGAAAACAATCTAATTATATTTCAATTAAAATGTATAAAATTTTTAAAATAAATAAATTTAAGTCTTCTGTTTGAAAAATAGAAATAGGAAGGAAAAGGTTTAGAAAGCAATAATAAAAGGTAAACTTTATTTCTAGGTAGTAAAATATTAGCAATATATTTTTTCTCTTTTATTATTTATTTGCATTTTACAAAAAATAGAAAGTGCTTCTTTCCCCCAGGGTTACATATTAGATCGGGGCTTGTACATGAAACACCCTAACCCTGAGCCATACCATCTGCCCTTGGTGTCTGGAGACGGGGTCTTAGGGTTTTAGGTCAGATGGGCTTGAACTCGCTATGTGGTCCAGCCTGATCTCAAACTTCCAGTCCTCTGCCTCCTGAATAGCAGAGCTGCCGCAGGACGGCCCCACTCACCCACATGGTTCTCTAAAAATATATATTCATAAGAAAGCAAAATGGTTCTATTTAAAAAACATTAGACGAAGCAAGAGAGGGAAAAAAACGAGGAAAGAAGGAGGAGAAGACAGGCATTCAAACTACCGGCTGAGAATTCCTAATGTTAAAAAATCAGAGTGGTGGCGCACGCCTTTAATCCTGGCCCTCAGGAGGCAGAGGCAGGCGGATCTCTGTGAGTTCAAGGCCAGCCTGGTCTACAGAGTGAGTTCCAGGACAGCTAGGACTGTTATACAGAGAAAGCCTGTCTTGAGAAAGAGATTCAACTGTTGTGGGATATTTATACACTGTGTGAAAATGTATTGCTGATTGGTGTAATAAAAAGCTGAATGACCAGTAGCTAGGCAGGAGGTATAGGCGGGACTTCAGAGCAGAGAGAAAACTTAGGAAGCAGGCAGAGTCGTCAGACAGACCCAGAGGAAGCAGCAGTATGGAGAGAGACGGTGATGATCCACGAGAAGGAACATAGATTAAAAGAAACGGGTTAAAGTTATAAGAGCTAGTGGGACAAGCCTAAATTAAGGCCAAGCATTCATAATTAATAATAAGTCTCCGTGTTGTTATTCGGGAGCTGGCTGGCGGGACAGAGAAAGACTCGGTACCTTCAACCTATGTTCACTCAACACAAAAGAGAAAAGATGCAAGAACATGACAAGAAAAAAATTACGTTAAAGACACCAGAGGATGTGTCAAGAGAGCCGGAACTGAAACCATGGTAGCGGGGGAAGAAACTGAGCACGCTTGGATACTAATACATGCTCAAAGACTGCCCAAGTTAGCCAGGACCTCCACACAATGATACACGCTTTGGACCCACCCTGGAACAGAAAAGAAGAAGGATGAAGAGAGCAAGAGGAGGAAGAAAAAGGAAGAGCAAGAGAGAGAGGAGCCAGTAGCTTTGCAGCTGAGTCAACCTCAGTGACCTCACCTCTGAGTTCTGGCTTCCTTACAAACACCCCTCTAACATCAAGGTCCCAGCATGCCTCAGGATGGGGCCCCCCGGTGGGGTCTGACACTGAATTTAACCGCAATCTCTGTGGGAGTGGTAATATTCAAAAAATTGAAACAATAGAAGGGTCTCTAAGAGAAACGAACATTAATTCTATCATGGAAAAATACAAAGCTTGAGTTAAACAAAGGGAAAAAAAAATCCTAAAATGGAAATGAATACATGCAGGAGATTAAATAGTTGTCAGTTTACTAGGATTCTCCAGAGGAACAAAAACAACAGTATGTATGTATGTATGTATGTATGTATGTATGTATGTATGTATGTA
>CABHPR010125360.1:0-44252 GCA_902168415.1 Peromyscus melanophrys
CTGCTACCTGTGCAGCCTTCATAGCAATGTCTGCCTTCTCTTTGTGAGAAGCTGGCCCTTGTGACAGAGTCCCAGCCTCTATGGGAAGGGGCAAAGCCAGATAAAGTGCAGCCAAACATGGATGTCACTGTAGTGATGTGGGATGAAGCCAATCCTCCCTCATGCCCCTTGTTCCACATGTCCCTTTTCTGAGTAGTAGATTGGGCGTTTAGTGACTAGACCTGTCGGTAGTTCTCTACATACTGTACATTCCCTCCAATCAAATGATGGTGCTGAGAGCAAATGTGTTTCAAGCACCATTCAGAAAGCAGGTTCAAACTGAAGAAGCAGTTGGCCATTCATTCTTTCTGAAGGCATCATCAGTGAACCCAAGCTCACTGAAATGAGGACACACCACATGTGAGAGTTAGCTCTCTTTCAAAAGCACTGTCCAGATAGCCTTTCATAGTTGTTAACTGAGGTCACACAGCCAGCTTCTAATGCCCAATTATTACTTGGAGAGTCAGAAGAGGTGCTGTAGGGTAGGACAGAACTGTAGATGTAACCAACCGCCTTATTAAATAAGAGACACAAAGCCAATGTAAAGATGAAAGCCAAAGAGGTCAGAGCTAAGAGCCTTACCCCCTTTTCCGCCAGCTAGCCTCTCCCGCCAAGAGACCTCTCCGAAAAGGAGTTACTTCCTGTGAGTTCACCTTATAAAGAGTCCTTGTTCTTCCTTCTCATTGGTTGTAAACCCAACTACGTGACTGCCTCGTCACTGCCTGTCTGTACAGACCTCCAGGTCTTCTATGGTTGGTATTGAGATTAAGGGCGTGTGTCTCCAATGCTGGCTGTAGCCTTGAACACACAGAGATCTACCTAGTTCTGCTTACCAAGTGCTGGGATTAAAGGCGTGCACCACCACCACCCTGGCTTTCGCTATGGCTTGCTAATAGCTCTGACCCCTAGGCAACTTTATTTATTAACATACAAATAAAATCACATTTCAGCACAAATAAAATACCACTATACAGAACTGTGAAGAAAGAGAGCAGAGTTTTCTTTTAATGACATTTGGGTCAGTTTTTCTTCCCCAGCCTGTAGTACCCAAGTTGCCCTTTTTAAGAAGAGGAGACTGAGTTAGCATGTAGTTGTGGAAATAAGTTCAGAAAGCAATTATTTTTTGCTAGCTATGAGTCTGGCCACATGATGGGTTTGGTGGAACCTCAATCATCCCCTGTGAGGGAAGCTTTCTTGCCACTGTGATTCAGGAATGTGAAAGTGATACTCACAAGAGGCCCAAAGCAGTGAGTGGAGACACAGGCAGTGGGCAGCTGAGAATGTCCTGGGGATCCCAGACACACAGGATCTCCTTTAATCTATCATCTTTATAGATGTTCTGAACATGATTTTGAACCCCCAAATCAAGCCAGAAGAATGTGCACAGTCTTCTCTTTGAAGTCATCTTCTCTGGACCCAAGCTCATTGAGATAAGGAGGTACCACTCATGAGAGTTACCTCTCTTTCAAAAGTACCAGCCTGGGTCTTTCCTTAAATCCAGACAGACTTTAATAGCATTCAGAGAACTCATGTGTTGTTGGAAACAAGCTCAGACCTGGAATATCCAAGATACCAACCTACTTTCTCAAGAAGAAAAGAATGGATGTTTCCTAAGATGAGGAGGATTCCAAGATGCCCTAAATGGAATCCTAAGTGCAGAAGGTGTTAGAGGAGAGAGGAGCCAATCAGCTGAGAGTTCTAGGCAAAAACAACAAAAGACTATTCCATACTCCTGAATATACGGTAAAACCCAGTTTCAAATCCCAAGCTGCATGTTAGTAGTTGTTATCATGTCTTACAGCTGCAAGCAAACCAGAATAGGATTCCTTCTCCCTCTGAATTGTTCCCCTGTCCCTAAGGCTTTCTCCATGGCCAGGGGGACTGCTGTCAGTCTATGCGGTCAGTGCAGTATAGGTTCCATGTGAAAAACACACTGTGTTCAACTCCAAATTTTCAGTGCAGAAATAGTCTTTTCAAATTACTTTCATTACATTGTGCGTGTGCGTGTGCGTGTGCGTGTGCGTGTGCGTGTGTGTGTGTGTGTGTGTGTGTGTGTGTGTAGTATATGTAGGTCAGAGGACTTGCAGAGGGTGGGAGTCTGTTCTCTTCTTCCACCGTGTTGGTTTCTGGGATTAAACTCAGGTTGGAAAGCTTGGCCACAAGCACCTTTAGCCACTGAGCCATCTCACCAGCCTTTTAGAAACACTCTTAGTTAGAAGTCCAAGGGACAGCTTTCTAACCACTGTCTCACCCTGTAGCTGGTGGCAGAGAGAAGCTTGCCCAGAACTTGGATCTTTTCTGCCCAGCATCTGTAAGGGTACAAAAAAACCCTTTAATTTCAGTGATTTTCCCAGTTTCTGCTTTTGGGAACCTAAAGTAGGTCCTTCCAGCAAGATGAGATTCCTCAAAGGAAGTCACAGGAGACAAAACAACAGGAAATGAAAGGCAAATTTGTTCATCCTAATGTGCCTCTTCCTCTTGATGATAAAGATCTGCCCTGTGGGCTGGCTAGACAGATAGATAGAAACACTGATCTCTGAGTCTTTGTCTGCTCTTTTCCTATGTTCCTCATGCAATTTTTAATAGCAATTTGTGAAAAGTCAAATAAGACCCAGGGAACCGAGAGTCAAGGCAGTGCAGGTGAGAGTGCAGGGGTCTGACTAGCCCAGTCCTGTTCGTGTGTTCATATTGTGTGGGATTCTGAGACTCTTCCTTTGAAACAGGGTCCAGGGCACAATGGAGGCTAAGAGATCATTCAGTAATCCAGAAAGTCAATTATGTAAGCAGCTTCTGACAGTCGCCTTCTGTCATGGTTGGATCCAAAATGCCCCGTTATTGGTGTGTGAATGCTAGGTCACCAGTAAGTGGCACTGTTTCGAGACAGGGTTTCTCTGTGTAGCTTTTGGAGCCTATCCTGGAACTCGCTCTGTAGTCTCGAACTCACAGAGATCCGCCTGCCTCTGCCTCCAGAGTGCTGGGATTAAAGGCATGTGCCACCACCGCCGGGTTTGGTTCTGGAAACTTTAAGAGATGGGGCCTTGCCTGGAGGAAGATTGTCAATATTGGTTATGCCAATATTGGGGACTGTTTCTTGCTCTGGCATCTTCTTATTAGCCCCTTTCTCTGGTTCCTGTCTTTCATGAGGTAAACTGCCTCCTCCTTCACCTGTTTCCAAAGCCACAATGATGGGTTTCACCATGGGTCCAGAATCAATCAATACACTATGGATTGAATGCTCTGAATATGTGACCCTAAATAAATCTTCTCTTGGGTGTTTTTGGATGTGGAGAGTAGGAATGTAGCTAATGCAGTGAGGAAAGTAGCTAATACACCCTCTATATCTTGAATTTTGAATGCATAAGTATATAAACAAAGGTATCAGAGTTCGCAAGGGGTCAAATAGAAGCATTGCTACAGGACACCATATTTTAAGACATGACAACACTTCTTTGGTCTTCTGACTATATCCCTGCTCTGGAGTGTCTATTCTCTACTATGCAGCCAGAGCGACTTTCATGTGCAAATATGATCATGTTAGACCCTCTTCTAAGTGGGTCTTCTCTTGCTTAGAATAAGAGCAGGGATCTCAAGCTTGAGTCATGCTCCCTCCGTTCAACTGTGGGCTCCAGTGCCATGGACCACTGCAGAGAATCCTTCTTCTCTCTCTTTCTCTGCCTTCCTCTCAATCCTGCATCCCAGCTTCTCACCACCCAAGTGAAGTCTTGGTTATTCTCCAGAGTTCAACACACTCCCTCTCCCTTTTCTTTTGACCAGAGCAGGGTTAATGAAACAGCACACTCTTTACTTCACAGTTCTTACTGCATTGTGTGATTGCTCATTATAACTGGTTAACATTTCCCACCCCACTTTTGGAAAAGAACCAAGGGTAGAGAGACTATCCGGATTCACAACACTTGCTCCTCTACTTGGGGAAAGATGTAAGCACTTCAGAATGTCATCAGGTGAGTAAATTAATGAACTAGCTGACAAATAGCCAAGCCTGGTGGCTCCAGGTTGCACAGCCATCTGAGTAACTGCAGGATCACAAGGTCACTAACTCCTGCTACAAACAAGACCCATCATGATGGATCAGAAGGCAAATATCACCCACAGTAAGCTGGTCTGCGTCCTGAACCCTGTGTCATCTCTAAAGCACCAGGAAAGTAGGTTTACATTTTCATACTCTTGAGCCCTCAGTGGGTAGAGTTTGGCCAGTTCATAAGATTCCTTGGAGTCATCTTCCCCATTGTCCTAATCTGAAGCATTTGGTGTCTTTTTAATAGCACTAATCTCTTCCGAAACATTCCCCTCCTTAGCTGCATCTGTGCATAGGATTTTCTGATCAAACTACAAGTTTCTTCAAGTTTATCTGCTCTGTTGTTTTGATCCAAAATATCATTATAAGCATTGCTAAAAATAGCCAGCAATAACCACACCTCAGCCTGGATGCTGGTTGCTGTGATATTTCCTCCATCACATTAACGAATCCATCAAATTTAAATTCAGCCTCATACAAAATATCAGGGCAAGAACAAAATGTAAACAAGTTCTCAGATATATTGAAATACTACAATCTCTAGTTTAATTTCCAATAGAATTCTCACTCCTATCTGAACTCTCTGGAGCCTGGCCTTCTCTGTCTGCATTCTCAGTGGTATTCTGCTCTTTCAAGATTCCACCAAAATTTCCCACCAAGGCACTCTGTTCACAGTGTTCTGGCCTTTTTCTACTTATGCCTCCAAATGCTTCAAATTACTTACTACAAACCAGTTACAAAGGGTTCATGAACCACACGTCAGGTTCAGCCACAGCAACAACTCCAGTCTCTGATACCAATGTTATCTGATAAGCAATGTTTTGGTTGCTTCTGTATCACTGTGGCCAAAATGCCTGAAAACACAATGTGAAAGAAAAGCAACTTGTGTTTCAGAGGACTGAGTCCCAAAGATGTATGGATATTTTAAGCCAAGTTTCTAATGAGAACTGGGAACAAAAAGCAAAGCAGAAAGACTTGACCCCATGCTGTTAGGCAGACCATGGGGCAACAGGAGAGAATGGTGGAGGAGGGTTTTCACTCCATAGTGAACAGGAAACAGACAGCTGGAAGGAACAACCAGGTGCAACATTCCAGGATATGGTTCCATACCTAACCCAGTGTTCTACTTTAGCCATCCTCTTAAGTGTCCCTAAACATCGTGAAATAGCATCACCAGCCAGAGACCAAGCATTCAGTAACTGGGGTCATGGAAGAAATTTCATATTTAAACCTTTAGCAACACTTTCAATTAAATTCATGCACGAGAACTGCTTATCATTCACATGTCATGTTATCACTGCATTGGGAAGTAGATCCATCATTAAGTATGTGTGAAAGTGTCTTTGTTCACTGTGCTTTGTTTCAAATTTCAAATTGGATGGCTCCCCTGGGTTTCAGAACTTTATTCATTCAGTTCTAGCCCTAGACTCTGAACATGGTCACTTAGTGGTGGTCCCATAGCAGTCCTTGAACTGCACAGTTGTAGATGTGGAGTTGTAGACAGTGTTAAATGAGTCCGTGAGAGTCTGTTAAAGGGTATCAAGGATTTATTAAGATATAAAATGGGGAGAAATACACTCATGGATAAAGAATAAAGTAGACAGCCATCATCGTCCTCTGTTCTGCCAGGGGGTCAATGGAACCAGTCATCAGGTCTCTGACCACCAAGAGGAAGGGAGAGAGGAGAAAGAGAGAGAGAGAGAGAGAGAGAGAGAGAGAGAGAGAGAGAGAGAGAGAGAGAGAGAGAGAGAATATGCACCTCCTCAGTTTTAAGCAGTCACAAACCCAGAAAAAAAAACACACACCTCTATCGGGCCAGATAACCCAAGGTCATTGGAGGTGCGAATTCCCACAACAAGACAGAGTACTTCTCCACCCAAGATCTTAGAATGCTAATGCACAGGCTGCATCTTCTCTTTATAGGTGTGTCTAGAGCCTCTGGCAGTGTGTGGAGGGATGACACAGGACTGAAGCTTACTTAGTCAGTGGAGATAGAAGAACAAGCTCACTAGTAAATTGACGGGGAGGTTGACGACCACAGTATACAAGGGCACCAGGTTACAGCTGCTGGACCCTTCTTTGTTACACACAAGGATGGAAAACAAGGTGCAGAGAAAAATTCTGCCCCTCTTTGTAGTGGGTAGCCGTTCCAGCTTTGACCTGGAAATACCACCCCCTTTGAGGCTTCAGTGACTGTCACGCCTACAAGGCAGAGCCGAGAAAGGACCCCTGAAGACCCGAGATCCAGATGGGGGAGCTCTCTTGGTTCCTGGATCCTGGACGCTGGACGTAGACCAAGCAGAGTTCTCCAGAGAACACCGCTGGACTGCACTACACCTTTCCCAGACCCTGTAACCTATCCCTTCACTTGTAAGTTACCCCACAAGATAAACCTCCCTTTGAACTACGTGGAGTGGCCTTAATATTTAAACCAATACCTCTTGGTTTGAAACATCAGGAAAACTCCCGTCATGATCATCTTGGAGTTTGATGCAATGGTTCAGCCACAGCTTAAAGGAAAGAAAGTTCTTGGCTATGTGTAGGCTGTTCTTGGGCTCTAAGTACTAGCATAACTGGAGGCTGGGCAGATGGGGGCACCATCCACAAGTCCTTGCTGCCAGGGGCGGATGAAAGGATGCTGAGGAATGCCTGTCCTTTGTACCGACTACCTTTCAGCATATGCTGGGAGCTGGAGGAAGGGAACCCGAGGCACAGACCTAGACAGGCATGTGAAGGAAGTAGTGCCGTGTGCCACGCTCTGCTGCTAGCTGATTATGGGCGCCCAGACTAAGCACAAACCTCACATCAAGGGAAACTGGAAGTCATGCAACTCTGCCCAGTTTCATTGCTCTGAAATTCTGCTCAGAAAGAGAGCGAGTGCCACAGCACATCCAAATCTATTCCGCACCACTAACTTCTGCCCCACAGCGAAGCTTTTTGCTCCATTGTCAAGTGTTGGGGGCTTCTTTTGTTCAAAAGAAATCACATTTAGAAGTCTAACATGTGGAGCACATAAAAGCTGAGGTACCAAGTTGGAGAAATGGGAACAGTCCCAAGCCTGCCCTCCATTTGGTTGTGTCTGTACATACTTCATTTGGTGGCCTTTGAGGAGATCCGCAGAACTCTTCAGAGGGGACCAGAAAGCACCACACTGGGTAATTAGGCAGCTCTGTTCTTTCCTTCACTGCCTCCAACCTGAGCATCCCCCATTCACACTCATCCCCAAGTCTCCCATGTGGAGTGGGATGCACGTTTTCATTGTGTGGGTAATGTATGGGTTTTAATATACAAGTTTGCAATCTTTGTCTTTGATCTACCATGTGCATTTCTGAATAGGAACAACATCCCTAGTGACTACTCACTCTGAGTAGCAGCCAAATCTGCAGCCAGTCTCCTGTAGAGCAGCGCAAAAAGCCAGCAATAAAAAAACTAAATAGCAAATCAACAGGGTGTAGTTGTTGAATGAATGCACATTCATAATTTGTAACTGTGTAGCTATAAATCCCCTCCTAGAGCTCTGCTCTAACGACCTGAAACAGAGAGGATGCTTTTAGTTTTTCTCCATTTAGATATTTGGTGAAGAAGCAATATACATCTACCAAAAGTAAAAATATTTATACCTTTTATTACCTTAAGGGATTGCCTTAGACAGCAGGAGTTGCAAAAAAAAAAAAATGCCAGATTTCACCAAACCCTGAAATGAAGTTTCTATCAGCCCATAGATTATTTTAGAGGAAAGGGAGTATGTTTGATTTGCCTCAGAGGTTTAAGCCCTGTCAGTGAACCCTCAACGGCATGATGTCTATGTAAACCAGTGGATGCATGTAACACCCATCCCAGGTGTCCCTCAACATTAATGCAAAGCACACAGGGGCTAGCGAAGAGGAGGACATTCTGGGTCTTTTTCATCTCAAGTTCAAACTCTGATATATAGGGACAGGGAAGGGGTCAACAGAGAGAACATTTTACAGCAGAGATTGTATGAACAACCCAGAGATATTTTACTCTCAACATCGCTTCTGTTATCAGAACACTTCAGTTAGCAAATACATATTTGAAACAATAATGATTAATAAGATTCTCTGGAAGGACAAACATGTTCTGCAGTAGTGCTGTCCGATAGAGTCGGCATGCGCCTCATGTGCCTAGTAAGACTGAGAACCAGGAGTTTAGTTTTAGTTAAGTTTGACTTAAGTAGCCTCATGTGAGAAGTGGTTACCATACTGCACAATGCAGATTTGGGATTTAACTTGAGCTTTGATGGCTGAACACAGAATCAAGTATACAAGCAGTAGGTTTGAGCGAAAATATAAAGACAAGGGACTTCAAGTAGGAAGCCATCTTAGCACCCTCATGTCACAGGCATGTTCAGAAATGTCACTGAAACACAAGAGATGAAATGATATTGGAGTCAGTTAGGAGTAGCAGCTGTGGCTGGTAAGGCTCTAGTGGAGGGACTCCAAATCACACATGGGCACATATTGAAATGTTCCTGTCTTGGGAGAGCCAGGCTAGGTGTCCAGCCACTTCTAGGGTTACATAAAGTGAAGTCAAAAGAAAGCAAAGCAAGATTCTGTTTCCTGATCCCCTGCCTGGTAGCAGGTGATTTCAGCAGTGGGATCATGTTTCACTGTCATAAGATCACACCTAGAGCAAGGAGAGAGTGTCTCAGGAATGAAAAAGTTCATGGCTTATGCTTTGCAACTCAAGCTTAGGTAATAGTTGCACTAAAGCTCCTCAATGTGTCATGCCTCTCTTCTCACGAGAGCTTTCTGGAGCGGGCCACTTGCGAATCTGGGTCTCTTTTCTCTCTTCCTTTCCTTCCCCAGTTTCTCACTCCTTTCAAATGTACTCTAGTCTCAGTTCCAGAATCCTTACTATCCTGATTCATTCCAGAACCCCTGCCAGGACTAGTGCCCACGTCCTTGGCTACTGTGGGCATCTCACTTCCTGCTTAAAACGTCGGATCTTAAACTCTGGTCTCATCCACCTGACTGCATGGATGATCTTGTACTTGGAGTACTAGACTCTACTGTAAGTCTTGCTAGCCATATCCAATCAACAGATATTTATCAAGCACAAGAATGGATACATGCCAGACCAAGTGTTACAAGATAGATCAGGTAGACAAGCACCTTGCCTGCAGTTTCTAGTCTGCCAACTGGACAGATATCAGGTAGAAAATAAGTCAATATGTTGAAATGCAATTGTGCTGGCTACACAAGTGTTATGAGAGCTCATAAGAGAAGGATCAGACCTATCCGGGGAAAAGGGTAGTCAGGACTAATATGCCAAAGGAGAGCTCAAGATTCCGTGAGAATTAAACAGGTAAAGGAGGAGGAGTGGAGGGCGGGGAGAGTAGTTCCAGGTGATGGGGAGAGCATGTATTGAGGCCTATGGAAGAGGAGGCTTCAGGGAAAGGGCCAAAGTGAGTCAGTGTGACTGAGCAGAAAACAGTGCAGGGTGGGGCAGTCAAAGGAGTATAAGAAGAAACTGGGAGGCTGTTTCTGCAAACCAGGAAAATCTCAGCCATCATTATTGTTACGCTCTTACCCCATTTTTCCCCCTCACCTTCTTGGTCTCCTGTAACAAAGATACTGATGGTTTCCGCTCCTACACTTCTGTGAATGTGTAGTATATTTTCATCATAGTCACCCTGCCTGTGCCTTCTTGGAGAATGCCTCAGCCTGCCTTCAGCCACTAACCCACCCTTTGCCTGCTTATACCTGCTCTGCTGTCTGTCTAGAGAGAGCTGTATACCAGCTCTTACGTTTTTCTCACCAGCTGTTAAATAGCTTCTAGTTCAGCTTCTTGCTTCTTGTATCCTTGGAATATTTATTAGCCTTTATTTTAAAGGCAGGCTCTGCCTTGCCTTGGCTTTCTTAAGCTTTAGAGCCTGATTCTTTTCTGTTGGTTGGTTAGCTGTTATTTCTTGGTTGTTGGTCAGTTGGTTTGCCTTCTTTGGGTATCTTCTTCCTCTCTTCACATAGTCCCTGGTATAGGCTCCCAGACAGAATATGTTAAGATGCCAATTACAAATCCCCAGCAATGCCCACTTTAGAGCAAAGTCTGCTCCTGGAAGTCCTCTTCAAGTCACTCATCTTAAGTCCAAATCATATACGCTCTTCCTACCTGCTTCCTACTGAGATCCCCCACAGTTCCCTGTAGTGTGCTCTCATCCTCTCTGCAGAAACAAACCTCAAACCTCCTCAACTGACAGGAGATTTCCTGGCAACTCTGCTACAAGGCACGAGCATAGTGCAAACACTCATTGACTGTGCTTTCTCACGCACATCTTAATTCTGCTTTGTGGTATTAGCAAGTCCACTGTATTGCATTCAGTGAATACTTCACCTGGCCCTAAGGCTTAGTTCTCCTTCAGATTCTGCAATTTGTAATGTTTCTGTGATGACGTGTACCCATACTCTTATGTAGATATTTCTGGCTATTTCCTTGGATAAGCTTGATTCAAGTAGAACAGTCAATACAAATAACGTGACTGTTTAAAAATCTATTTATTTCATGTGTATGAGTGTTTTGCCTGCATGTATGTATGTGCATCACATGTGTGTACAGAGCCCTTGAGGCCTGAAGAGGGTATCAGATCCCCTGGAACTGGAGTTATAGATGGTTTTGAACCATCATGTGAGTGCTAGGAACAGATCCTAGTCTTCTTCAAGAGCAACAAGTGCTCCTAACAACTGAACATCTCTCCAGCCCCATGCAAATGTTTTCGAGGCCCTTAATGCATGTTTTTCTTTCTCTTCTTTTTACTAAAGAGGAAAATAAGAAACAAAGATGGAAAATACTATGGTGATATTTTTCTTTTGTACCAAAATGTTAATTGTATGTTAATAAATAAAGTTGCCTGGGGGTCAGAGCTATTAGCAAGCCATAGGAAAGCAGGGCAGTGGTAGTGTACGCTTGTGATCACAGCACTTGGTAGGCAGAGCTAGGTAAGTCTCTGTGTGTTCAGGGATACAGCCAGCATTGGATACACATGCCTTTAATCTCAATACCAACCATAGAAGACCTGGAGGTCTATACAGACAGGCCGTGATGAGGTGGTCATGTGGTTGGGTTTACAACCAATGAGAAGGCAGAACAGAGACTATATAAAGACTTTAACACAGGAAGTAGCGGCTCCTTCGGAGAGGTAGGATCACTGCAGGAGGAAGGGTAAGGTTTTAGCTCTTAGCTCTGACCTCTTGGCTTTCTTCTTTGCATTGGTTCTTTGTTTCTTATTTATAAGACGGTTGGTTACATCTACAAAATACCATCTCCAAGATTAATAACTGTATATTACTAGACTCAAGACATAGGCCTCCTAACTCTGGGCACAGCTCTGCTCCATGGCTTTGAAACTACAGCTGAAGGTGTAGGCGTATAAGCCAAAAAATAGAAATTTTCATGTTGTATCTGTTTATACCAATGCTGCACCACACAGTATTAAGGTCCATGAGCAGTCCTTAGTCATGCTAGTTTCTCTGGAACCATGTGGTACTATAACCTCTCAGGCAATAGTGTCTAAGGACTATTTCTAAGGGTTTTAGATTCACAGGTTGCTCAGGTACAAATCCTAAGGTCTGTTGCCCAGAGGGTGGCTTCTGCGGGAGGAAGCAGAAAGCAGGACTCCTAAACCATTACCTATCAGCCCCTGGGGGTCACTATTTTGCTTTTCCCATTGATTAATGAGAGTCATTCCAGGTCTACCACATCCACAATGCAAGGGCAGTTCCATATTTCCTAGCCAGCTGTTTTTCCCTATTGTTTTAGAAATTTAGTTATCCCAAATGATTCTCAAAGTACCTATAAAAGGCTTGAAGACATAATTTTAAATAAATAGACATTCCTAGTCCTTATAACCAGTCTCTAGTCTGATGTTCTTATGTTAACTCTGTTTGTTCTTTCATAGCTTGAGTATTTATGGATTATTCCCCAATCACGGATTACTCAGAAGTGAAATAAGACACAGTTCAGCCTTCCCTGAGCTCATCTTGGAGGGGACCACCATGCACATACTGGTGACAGACCATGTTTACTGCTAAAAATAATGTCAGTTCTGGAACCCGGAAGAGAGATGGAGTCAAGGGTTTCCAGAGAAAGGGAAGTGAGGTGTGAGCTTGGCTTGAATAATTCAACTGCATGAAGAGTAGAAGAAGAGATAGTTCTTTCAGACTGAAGGATAACTAAGTGGAAGCAGGGACTGAGGGATGCCTTTGCATTCTCTGGTGACACACCCTTCCAGGCTAGACCTTAGAGTTTGTCCTTTGTGGTCAGTTCACACTGGTACTGCTTCAGACTTCTGACTGCTGACTTAGATTTGACCTTTGGCATGCATCTGGAGCTCTTTGGAGTCTTTCTTCCTTTTTAGAAAAATAAAATAAAATAAAATGGTCAATATACACTTAGCGAGGCTACTGTGAGGACCACCTGTACAAGCATGGGCAAGTTTCCAACCTGGGTAACATGAAGGATGCCTGAAACAGGCAATCGGAGCTTGTCAGGAAAGTCATGTTCTTCATCCCATTGGGACATGATAACCTTCCACCTGGGCTCTCCTGCAAAATGACTGCCCAGAGAGCCAAGGATGTGGATCCGGTATGGGGATGGATCAGACTGGGTAGATATCTCCTGTTCCTCATCTAAGACTTTGCCCTGGCAATAAAGCCAAATTCCATTAAAAAAAATTAAAAAAAAAACAACAACAACAAAAAACTAATTCCCAATACATCATAAGCCTGTAAAGAGTAAGCACTTATTAAGAACCCAGGAAGAGAAAACAACGACCGTATTGTGCATTTTTACCACACTAAGCACTACATTCTAACATTTTAAATTCAACAATAGCAGCAAAAACACCAGGAAAGGGAAGGATGTAGCCTAGAAGATTCCCATCCAGAATGGTGACTGAAGGAAACAGGTTCCACACTGAAAGCTCAGTGCAGTCAGGAAAACAAGCTAAGGTGTGCACAGAGTGCTTGGGATAAAGCGTCATAGAAGAGCTTCTCCCTCTAATCTGGGATCCAGGGCTACAAGGGAGAAGATTTTGTTCTGACTGAGCCCATTTAATGATGCAAATGATTCTAAATTGTTCTTAGGACATGTCATACAAAACACACACAAACATAATCTGAGAACACAAATGTGTGTCTAGAAAGGACATGTATGTTGGGACTTTACAGTAAGACTAGTAAGGTACAAAGAACAACTGCCTCATCCCTCAAAGGGGATGAAGCTGGAGAGAAGGCTCAGTAGTTAAAAGTACAGGCTGCTCTTGCATAGAGCAGGGTTCAGTTCCTAGCACCCACACTAAACAGCCCATAGCCACCTGCGACACACAAGACACATAATTAAAAATAATGATATCTTAAAAAAAAAAAGCCCAATCATTCACTAGCTCTTCCCCCAGTGTGGCAGCAAATTACTCAGTTTTCTCTCTGTTCTGCTGTCCTCCTCCATAAAAACAGTTTTGTGCAGGGTGAACTGAGGATACCTGGCAAATGCAACAGTAATGAAGATGAGGCCTTCCTCACTACCAGAGGGTAATGACCCGTGTGGTCTGTGTTTCAGAAGCTAAAGGCAGGTTGGTTGGGTAGGCTGTGATCTAAGCCTGAGGGAGACAGGTAAGGACCTCAAGAACAAAACAGTAAGTCAGCAGGGGTCTGCAGGACCTGGGGCTGCAGAAAAGAAGAGCTGAGGACAAAGAACCAAATGTTTACTCTTCCAGGAGCCCCAGACAGACACTGCTAGAAATCACCTTCCAGACCATAAGTCAAACACTGAATAGGAGAAAGACTGGCAGCTCTCAGCCAGCAGACAATATATGAAAGTAAACCTTTCTCTCTGCCTCTGTCTTTCCCCCCCATCTCTGTGTGTTTGTATGTTGGTGTGTGTGTGAGTGTGTGTACTAATGGTTCTGGTTCCCTGGAGAACACTAACTACCAATTGACAAGACTTAAGAGTTTTTTCATCCTCACAACTTCTGTTTGATCTGTTTCATGTTTGACAGTTAACGTGGCTAAAATCAATAAAAGCCCTTGGGGATTCACGGGGCAGATGTTCTTGGATCTGATCCTCAGAAAAAAAAGGGTTTGACAAAGCCCTGAGGCTCCTCAGCTCAGGGAGGGATAGCTGCTGAGTTAGAGGAATAAGGAAGAGATCTGTCCATCACTAAGATGGAGTTAGAAGTGCTCTATTGTCCTGACAGGAAATCTCGAGATTTGACTTTGGGGAAAACCTCGGGATCAGACCTTAAAATTTTCATTTGTAAAGATAAGTTGGTCTTTAAGGTTATCTCAAGAAAAGGAAACTCACAAGAGTCCCACCATTATCCACCTTCTTTCGTTCTTGGATTGGGGTGAGTGGTTCTGTCCCGAAGGACACATACATATTTATGAGATAAACTGACTTAGGATGTCTAATTTGTTAGCTCTCAAATGCATGGAGATTGAGTGTCTCCTTGTTCTCTCCTAATGGCTCCTTTCCAATTACCTGCATCACATCCGAGCCCTGTGACCAAAGCAGTGGCTTTGGGCAGAGTCACTCATTGATTAGGGATTTGCAGAACATAGTCCAGTTAGTCAGTGCTCTGTGGAAGGGACAGTGAGACAACTATGAAGGAGGTGAGGGGAATAATTCAAAGATCATGTTCACACTCAGTATCATTTAGATGCTCTTCTTTGGGAGAGAACAGCCATTTCGATTCATGTTACACAGTGATGATGATGTTCCCAAACTGGTTGCTGCTGGCCACCCATAGCAAGTGCAATCTATGCAGCTCAAGGATCCCCTCAGAGCCTCAGAGGTTTCCACCCAGTCACAGCAGGGATTCAGGACAAGTCAGAATGAGGCAAAGTTAGTGAGTTTACTAACTAGGAGAATGGACAGAGGGACTTACGGGAAGTCGAGCATAGAACAGCCTACATCCTGTGCAGAGCAGCAGCCACACGAGGGCTTGTGGAGTTGCTTCATTTAAAGGAGATAATCTAAAACTAAAGTGAGGCCTGAAAAAATGTGCCGGCCTACACACATTTTGTTGTCAGAATGAGGTTTTCCTTTAAATAATGAGATTTGCAGGTGCTGGTGGGCAGAAAAAGTGTAACTGAGGCAAATACATAGGTTAACAATGTAAAGATTACGTTAGTTTGTTGTGCAGGTGTCACACAGTGGTTAAGAAACACGCTCTTCTACAGAGCATAATTCACTGGTTGTCATGACAGCCTCGTGTGTGCTGTCCTCAGGAAGAAAGTATAGTGTCTATGTACACTTTCTGTTGAGGGAGGTTGCCAGTCAGCTATGTCAAAAGTCTTGACTCACCTGGCTCGGTGGGTGAAGGACCTCTTCCCCTCCCACACTCCACTGATCTTCTCTCCATCTTTCTACCTTGTCTCAGTAGCAAGGAGCCATGGGGCGCAACAAGTATTTTAAAAGCCTAAGGGAAGGAAATACTGCAAGGGTTTCTGGGAGATATCCATTAGAGTCCATGTGAAGTCCTTGTTCTAGAAGTTTTCTTCTTTTAACAAGCACAAAATTCTTTCTTATGACCCAAATCTCAAGGAGTATAAGGCCTTGTCGAGCTTATATCCCATTAGAAAATAATTGCTGTAAGCTAAGGAGAAAGCAAAACCTTATATTCTCTTTCCATATGTGTATACACATATAGCTTTTTCAGATGGCTGTTAAGTGTAAGTTAGAACATAAAAGCGTAGGTTGTTTAAAACTAACTACTTAAGAAATAGAATGTGAATTGCTTTTGGCTAGGAAATCTGAGACAATCAAAAGATTTAGGAGCCTCTGAAGATGGAAGCCTTACTCCTTAGCAGCAGGCAGGACCTCCAAACAGCACCTTTGCTAACAAAGATGAGCTCATTGGAAATGCAGAATCATCTGCCCCAGCCAGATCAGTACTTCATTGTCCTAAGAGCTCTTCAGAGACTCAGAATCCCTCCACACCTGTCTTAGTTAGGACTTCTGTTACTGTAATGAATCACCATGACCAAAAGCAAGTTGGGGACAAAAGGGTTTATCTAGCTTACACTTCCACAGCACTGTTCATCACTGAAGGAAGTCAGGACAGGAATTCAAACAGGGCAGGAACCTGGAGGGAGGAGCTGATGCAGAGGTCATGGAGGGGAGCTGCTTACTGGCTTGTTCCCCTTTGCTTACTTATAGAACCTAGGACTATCAGGCCAGGGGTGGCATTACCCACAGTGGGCTGGGCCTTCCCCTGTCACTAAAGAAACAAATGCCCTACAGACTTTCCTACAGCCTGATTTTATGGTGGTATTTTCTCAATTAAGGTTCCCATCCTTCAACTGACTCTAGCCTCCGTCAAGTTGATGTAAAACTAGCCAGTACAACACCTAACAATGGAAAGCACATCATTGTGGTATGTAGGACAATGTATGCAAGTCTCCCAAGGCTCATATTTGCCACAGCGTATATCCTGGAGTCGAAGCTCAAAGTCCACCTGTCACCTCAGCTGAATGTTCAATACAGTTGTGAACTCTGGACCACAGTTTCCTTACCTGCCAGAGAGAGTAATGGCTGTTGCTATGTATTTTGAGTGTTGGTAAATGGGAAGTGGGGCAATGCTTACAAAGTAGAATGTCTGCTTCTGACTATAGACGGTCAATTTTCTTTTTCCTTCCTGGATCAGTGCTTCAGGACAGGTAATTTGTCTTATTTTCTTCTGCATCTTTGATGGGTCACAATGGCAAGAGAAATGTACATAGACATCAGAGATGAACATCAACAAAGCCAAGCAAACTCCATTTCTTCCAGGTCTTATGTAGAGCAGTACTCCTCAGCCACTGAGTGTGGTGGGTATCTTCAGGGTTAAGGCCTTAGTAATGCATCCTCCAGGTAGTCTTTTCTTTACTTATTTTTATGTTAAATTTTATGATGCAAGTCCACCATGCCTTGTGTGCTCCTGCCCACCATTTTAACCATTGAACATGTACTCCGTGATTTTGAGCAAAGTGTGCCCCATAATGTATCTGCCATCATTCGTTTTCATTAGAACCTTAAACTGAGCATGCTGAGGACTGTTCCCTTTAATTGAACACGCTCAGGGTGCCTAACCCTAAAGCACTTTATATGAATATGTGCATCTCCTAGGAATATGATGGAGTCCCCACTGTTGCCTCCTCTGTTCCTGCCCTTCTTATCCACTGCAATATAAAACTTCCTCAATCTTCAGTCTCTATTGTACAAAAACTATGTTGATTCTACTATTACCTCAAACTGTTTCTAAGCCTGCCCTTGGAGTTTCTTTGTAATTATGATGGGGAACACTGAAGGTCCATGGATAAAGAACTGGTCCTGGAGATGATTTTTCCAGTTCTTTTTTTAAGATCAGCAAGAGAGGACCCTGGCAGACAGACAAGGACACATTATTCTCTAAGACTGTGGATTCCACAAGCTAGACCATCTATCTCACTCCTCCTGAATCATCACATACATACCAAAGACAGTGCCTAGAGATTGGAAGGGATAATGACTCCTCTGCTGACTTCCATGGAACACCCGGAGCCGGCCTCCATTCTATTATGACCTTTGTCAAATGTAGCTTTTCTTCCTACACAGCAGTGCCACCTGCTGGATACATTATAACATTACACTTCTGGCCTTCAGCTAATGTCTTTGATTAATATTTGATAAATAGATTTGTAATTTGTAATTTCACAGTACTGAAATCTTTAGATAATGTTAAGGTTTTTGTGGCTTTTATAATTCCCCAATAAAACATCATGGAGTTTTATTTGTGTGACTGTGTGTGTGTGTGTGTGTGTGTGTGTGTGTGTGTGTGTGTATACACGCGCGCACGCGCCTGTGTTTAAGAGAGTCATCCAGGGTGAAATTCCAAATTATGAGAGTTGCTTTTGGGGAAGAAGCTCTGTGAAAAAAATGGAGTGTGGTCAAATGTGACAGTACTATGAATTGACACAAAGGTCAGGGCCAGACCAATTGGAGCTTTAGGCATTTTAAAAAGTGGCCACTTCATACAGTAATGTTCTAATTACAAGCCAGATGATCATTAGAACGACTCTCCCAATTTTAACCGTGGCTGCAGGAAAAATAAATGAACATCAGCACCATTAACCTAGTTTAGTGTCTTTTTGTTCATATTCAGTAGAATTGTTCTATCTGAAAGCCAGAATCAGGAATTCAGCTTTTCAGTAGTTTGAGCTGACCTCTCAGAGTAATTTAGAATTGCCAGACTCTACATGGGAAGCCTCAGCTCGCTCCAGAGCCACTGTGGGAAAATGAGTCTGAACCTAAATTGAAGCCATTTCTCTGAAATGACTATTCCAGAGTATTATGATTTTGATCATCATTTAATAGGACACAGTGAATGGAAGATTCCAGCCTTGCTGAAGGATGTCACCTGGGAAAATGGGGTTATAGAAAGCCTGAAAAATCTCAGAAAATATGCAGTAGAAACTCATCTCCTCCTTGGTTGGGCTGGCCTCTTCCTGTCTGTGTCTCTGCAGCACTTCCTGGCCTCTGTCACCAAGCCCTGCTGGGTACCTGGCATGACGATCAGTGTTAGAGAGTTTCGGGTCACACCTCCTTCCAGCCACTCAGCCAAGAAAGCCAGCAGGAAACCATAAAGAGGAGTGTGTGAGGGAGGAATGAGGCAAGCAGGACACACAGGATTCCCCCCAAAAGCAGGTGTTGCTTGAAAGTAAATGAGGGCAGGGTAGGTGTTTCTGGGGACACATCCCCACAGCATAATGTACATTGAAAAGAGACCACAGGAGGTGACGGTGCACAGCTGCAATTCCTGAACTAAGGAGGCAGAAGAACCATCGGATGTTTTGGGTCAGTCTGGGAAATGCAGTAAAACACTAACAAAATAAAAACAGAAAGATGCCACAATGAGGGCGTGGAGGCAGCAACACCTTCCATTGCTTAGGAGGGGTCAAGCTGACGAGGAAGAACAAGGGCTTCAACTCAGGAAGACCTGTTTCAGATAGACATGTCCCCAGGCACCAGTTTGCCTCCATGGTTTGCGCAGACCAGTGAAAAACAGCTTACTTCTGGAAGTGGTGGGGACACAGTAGATGAACTCGCCAAGTCCTGTCCCGGGAGCTCTTCTCACCGAAAGTACTGGAACTATGTCTGTATTCTTTAAAGAAAAGCAGGTTTCCTTCCTACCCTCTCCTCCCCCACGTCACACACCTGTACACACCTGTACACACACTCCACTGCTGTGAATACCTCAGTCACTGAGATAAAAGACCTGCCATAATCAACTCAGAGGAGTTAAGATTTGTTTTGGCTCATAGTTTTAGTCCATGGTTACTTGACCCCACTGTATTTGTTGTGAACTTTATGCACATTTTATAATGTAATAATTCCAGCTATTGAATATCACATTATTGAATGTACTTGATCCAGAAGGCAATTGATGGAAGGATTCACCCATCCAAAGCCACATGGTTCAGACAACTCATAAGCCATAGAGTTGCGGAGCTGGTCCAGTAACGGCGTGCTAGTGAGAGCTCAGGATAGCAACAGGCGTCTCCCAAGAGGCCCCTGAGAGAACATTCGCAGTGCAGGATCCTGGGACTGTCCTATCCCATCTGCCTTGTCTTAATGAGCACTGTTGGCTTATGACCTTGACTGGCAGTGACTACATTTCTCGGCCTAGAATTTAAGATCATAAATAGCTAATCCCACCCATGACCATGTCTTCAGGGCTGTCCAAACATAGGTTCCTGTCACCTTCCAAAGCCAATAATGGTTCACCAGCTGACCCCGATCAAGCATAGGACACAGGATAGGCAAAGATAATAAAGACAGCTGGGATGCAACAAATGAAGCTCATGAACATGAGTGGGGGAGGGGGAGATGGTCATGAACATGAGTGGGGGAGGGGGAGATGGTCGTGAACATGAATGGGAGAGGGGAAGACAAGGTAGGACAGATCAGAGACCACTGTTATTCTTGGCCCCCAGCTGAGTTTCTGAGACAACAGGAAGTGGTATGATCCCATGTGGAATTAAAATATCTCAGTATTTTTAGCAGCTGTGATTTTGTACTCCCCAGTTAATGAAAGGTACCCCGGGGTCTCCATCTGAACTGTGAAAGAATGGAGAGCAATAAGTTCATCCAGAAGCAAAAGGACAGGTAACAGGAAATCACAGAAGCTAAGCACCAGAAATAAGCATCAAGAATTATCAAAGCCACAGATTCTCCACATGTGTTGGAAATGTGCCACCCTCACATAAAATCAGTTACACCTGTGGACAACATAGTTTGAAAGAAATATGTAAGAGAAAGGCACTACGAGTTCAATAACACTCATAGTGTGTTTTATTACTTATGACAGCTACAAAGTTGTGGAACAAAGGTATTTATTTTATTTATCTGGTTATAAATATGTATGTGCACACATATGTAAGAGAATATGCCTTTATAGAAGTCTTTGCACATAAATAATTTTTCTAGTTAATTATACAAATAATAACATGTTACAAATCAAACTCTAAGACATTTTAGAAACAAACAAATTTAGCATCAGAATACTGACAGCACGCTCTTCTCTTCCTCAAACCCTAAAAGACAAAGCTGATGGATCAGGCCTGGCAGAAATGAAGATGTTCTAAAGAGGCACTTGTGCCTCTCAATCTATCAGACCATTGAAACAATGGACTCTAAAGAAATGGGTAAGGGAGGCACCTCCCTCAATTCAGGGGCCTTTCATTCCTTGTCTCTCTCTCTTTCTCCTTGGAACTTTGGTTCCTTTAGACTTCCAGTGCAGTGTTGGTGATAATGAGGGGTTGTATGGAAACCTAATACCGTAGAAGTTTCCTTGAACATGTACATATATGAAGGAGATCTAAATGGAATCTCCAAATAACAGGAAGATGGAGCCCCAACTGGACATCTCTCATCATCAAATGAAGCCACTGTTTCCAGGAATGGCTTCCATCTAACTCAGCTATTGACCAAAGGGATCCCATGGGAATCCCCAAACAACCCAGAGTATTGGCAAGGCTATTTGTGGCTCTCTACAAACTGATGGTAAGTCTCTGTTGCTGAAGAAAACACTCACACAACTCATTAAACATGGAGAAGTCAGGCTGGTGCCTACCTAGAGCCCTCACCCCTGCTGACTAGTGTTCACGGTACTGGAAGATGCTCTTCACACTAGTAAAGGATAAAGATAAACACCAACCCAGCTACAAAACCTTCAACCTACAATGGTGACCTGCCTGCAAAAATGCATGAATACAATAGTGACACAAATCTTGTGGGAGTAACCAACCAAGATCTGATTGGATTTATGGCCCATTCCATGAAATGTAACCCATCCTCAACACTGCTCAGGTGGCCAAGAACCTGATACTAGATAAGCCAAGGACCTAACAGAAAACCAAATACTACTGTTCTGCTAAAGGAATGTATCCATAAAATGACCCTAATGGCATTCTACTAGACTCATAGATCAGTGCCTTGCTCAGCCATCATCGGAGAAGCCTCCTCCTGAAGTAGATGGGAACAAATACAGAGACCCACAGCTGGACAGTGTGCAGGGACTGAGAGACCTTGGAACACTTATCCCTAAATGGGATATCTCCATCAAATCCCTCCCTTCAGGGCTCAGGGAACTCTTTGAAAGAGTAGGTAGAATGCTTTTAAGAGCCAGAGGGGCTGGAAGACATCAAGGAAACAAGGCCTGCTAAGCACATCAGGACTGAGGTAGCATGTGCAGGGCTCGCACAGGTCTGGGCCAGATGGAGTCCCAGTGCTGAGAGGTGAAGTGGACACAAGCCCCCATTCCCTAACCCAGAAGCTATCTCCAATAATAACTGCTCTCAGATGAAAAATTAGATTTCTCCAACAGAGTCTCACTGAGTGCAAATCAGTCTTAAGGGGAAGCCCCATGTCCAGTGGTTCATAGTCAGCACAAAACGGACTCAAAGGCAGTTTGGGAGGTTTGCTGTCTCATTATCTCAGCTCTTTTTGTTTTTTCTTCTGATAGATCTTTTCCATATATATTATGGTGTCTGGTTTTGTGGGTTTTTTTATGGGATTCTTATGCGTGAATGAGTGTGACCTCAACTATATGTTTCTTATGGCTTTTGTGCCTTTTTCTCCTGCTTACTTTGTTCTGTACCAGTTTGTCTGGTTTTGTTTTATTTCGTTTTAGTATTAAATTTTAGCTACCTATTTGCTTTCTAACAAGAGAGAAAGAACAGGTGTGTGTTTGGATGTGATGGGCAGTGTGGAGGCTCTGGGAGGAGCTGCTGAAGGGGAACCATAACCAGAATATATTTTATGAAAAAGAATCTATTTTCAACAAAAGAAAAAAATTTAAATTAAAAAACAAAACCAAAGCAGCTGTTGACAGGCCAACATGGTGGCTCAGCAGGTAACGGTGCAGGCCTCTCTACCATTTCTTCACCAGGAAAAGATGTCTTTTTAAGTGTGCCTAACAAGTATCACATGTTGAGCTCTTGTGCTCTTATTGGGCATCTATATGAGCCTTATCAATGATCAACTTAGAGGCTGTGTCTTTGAGGTTTAAATGTTCCACTTTGCTTCCATTAAGCATCCTGACTGGAAAGCACAGACTTTGGAGGGATCCCAGGCACCTCAAGTTAACTTTAAATTTAGCTTTTTGGGGTTTCAACAACAAAAATAAAATTATCTGATTCAAAGGTCCCAGAATCTAGACACAAGAATAAGCCGAATTTATAGACTTTGCCTTTGGAATAATGTATTTTCCCAGGCAGATAGTAAATAAACTATACCTCAGAGAACCCACAAGCTTATAAAAGAGGGTATTAAAGGGAAGAATTTCACTATGGGAAACCAGGACATAGGAAAAGAACTTCCCTCCATAGAGTTCTAAGAAACAAGGCTTTGCCCCTCTGCAAAGAAGGAAACCACTGTAAGGGACAATATCCTACCCCCTGAAGGGAGGATGGGACTTCAACCCCAATGTTGACTGCTCTTAAATACTGAAGCTGCCCAGAGTTCCCCAGTGAAGCCCCCACTTCATGGAAGTGACCACATATAGCCACTGAGGCACCTCGAGTAACTCTTGATGTGAAAAGTTAAAATGTAGCCACTCCCCCCAATATCAGAGCATTATTTTGGTTTGATCAATAGCCTAGGATCCCGCTTTAAATAACCTTGTATCCAAGTGATGGTAGGAATGCCCCCAAACCAAAGGAATTATTGTTGTCATCATTAGCATTGGTAATTGCCCTATACATAGCTAGTAACAAGGCATAGTATCAGGAGTCCTCATTTAAAACTTAGGGAAGATAGCTAGACACATGGTTTATTTCTCCAGCTAAATATTGTAACATGTAATTATCTAGGATGCATAAAAGCTACAGCAGCTAAAGCAGTGCTGTACATGAGTCTTGTCAAGGATACAAATATCTTGTGATGTGTAGCTAGAGTTTTCCTGCCTGGCCCACAGTCAGGACAAATCTCTGTCACCCACCAGTCCCACAGCTGCTCAGACCCAACCAAGTAAACACAGAGACTTATATTGCTTACAAACTATATGGCTGTGGCAGGCTTCTTGCTAACTGTTCTTATATTTTACATTAATCCATTTCTATAAATCTATACCTTGCCATGTGGCTCATGGCTTACCGGCGTCTTCACATTCTGCTTGTCATGGCAGCAGCTGGTAGTGTCTCTCCCACTCAGCTTCCTGTTCTCTCAATTCTCCTCTCTGTTAGTCCCACCTATACTTCCTGCCTGGCCACTGGCCAATTAGTGTTTTATTTATTGACCAATCAGAGCAATTTGACATACAGACCATCCCACAGCACTTCCCCTTTTCTTTTTTTTTTTCTTTTTCTTTTTTTTTTTTAAAGAGGAAGGTTTTAACCTTTACACATCTCCAAAGCCAGCTTGGTATATTTGGGAATTTGGGCGTAGCTTCTCTTACTACTTCCTGCTGGAGGAGGGTGCTGTATCTTATGGGGACACAAAGAAAATTTTAGGATTATGGAGTAGTCCATGAGGCTGTATTGTCTGAGCCAGTTGTCTTCAAACCATTCTGGATGTTGGATCATCTGGGCCATGGTGTCATCGGAGACCTTTCAGGGGGTCTTGCTGGTCAAACCTGATGTATCTTAATCTGGAACAAATCCATAGCCTCTGGCTTTCTGTGGAAACAAAAGCAGAGCCTTCTTTCCAAAGCAACATATCCTTACATCCAAATTTTGAAGTCAAGGTACCTTTAAAATATACATATTGGTTTAACACAACATCTTTTACGATCAAATGTTTTTCTGCAGTTAAAAATCCCAAAGACAACACAATCCAGATTCTCTGTGTAATATTCATCTTTACATGGCTTATTTTTTATATTAATTTTACTGTCTCTTTAAAGACTTTATTTTTAAAACTATGTATTTGTTTATATAACTGAATATATCACCTTTTTTTTCCTCTTTCAAGCCTACGTATATTTTACACACATTGTAAACTATTACATCTGAATCTGTCTTATTGTGAATCTATTGCTTTAAACTGCAGCATTTGTAAGACTGAAACGGCTCTATGGCTGCTGGCTCCGCCCATCTCAGTTTCCCAACACGGCGGTGGTACGTTTACCGCCAGCTCTGGGAGCCATCATGGGTCTATGCTTTTATCCAAGCAGCGTGTAGCCCAGAAACCTCTTTTTTATACTAGCAAAGGCTAAATCTACCACACAGCAGCAACGTAATGTGTCCCTTGTAGATGCCTTATTCCTGCCTTACTGCAGGTCAAGTGCAAACGCCAGGAACCCACCAGTAGCTCTAACCCACGTTTTGCCAGGTCTAGCTGCCCGTATGAGACATGAAGCA
Source organism: Peromyscus melanophrys (assembly GCA_902168415.1). Lineage (NCBI taxonomy): Eukaryota > Metazoa > Chordata > Mammalia > Rodentia > Cricetidae > Peromyscus > Peromyscus melanophrys. Next base: position 24,910 of record CABHPR010125360.1, read on the forward strand.
GGAACCTGGTTTTGGCTCTGTTTAGAATTGCTTATTAAATATTCTTAGGTTTAAGGTGGAAACTCGAGCTGTTGGGCACCATTTGTAGCTGGAGAGCTTCTCTCCGGGTCCCACCAAGCCCCGGCAGTCTGACAGCCCACTTATAAAATAAACATACAGACGCTTATATTATTTAAACTGTTTGGCCTAATGGCTCAGGCTTCTTGCTAACTGTTCTTATATCTTAAATTAATCCATTTCTATAAATCTATACCTTGCCACGTGGCTCGTGGCTTACCGGCATCTTCACATGCTGCTTGTCATGGCAGCAGCTGGCAGTGTCTCTCCCACTCAGCTCCCTGTTCTTTCAATTCTCCTCTCTGTTAGTCCCACCTATACTTCCTGCCTGGCCACTGGCCAATCAGTGTTTTATTTATTGACCAATCAGAGCAATTTGACATACAGACCATTCCACAGCAGTGATGTTTGCTAACACTTTCCCAGAGTGGAGAGATGTTTACCATAACAAGACAACTAGAACTCAAGAACTTCTCTAGAACAAAACTCTCTCTTTTGACTCTCTGCATCCTTAAGATGCACTGCTTACACCAGTGAACTATGTAAGGGCTTACAAACTCTCTTCATACAACAGAATGATGCCTTAACGTCTTACATGCAAAGATGCACCTGTCAGTAGTTGTGATCTTACTTTAGGTCTTAGTTTTCTACATGTTTTTTCTTCTGCCATTGCTAGTGTAATCCTTACTCAGTTACATCAATCTCACATTAGTTTTCATCTATTATGCCATTGGGTTTCTTCTTGAAATTGTGCCTGTGTGTTTTTCCTCCTCAATATAAAACCGTAAGGATGCTTTGCCAAACAGTATTAAGAAACTAACCAAGAATCTCATCTCTGAGAACAAACTATGCATGAATGGCTCTTGAGTAATATGTGGGTGAAGTTTTCCTACTGCTGTCCTTTCTTTGGAGGCCATTCATTGGCAAAACCACATTACTTTGCAGGGGGGAAGGAGGCTTTCTTTGAAGATAATTTTGTAATTATATTTATTTACAGAAAATTTAACAGTGTACATGCCCAATTAATTGATGAGTTCTTTGGCCTTAACCTTTTCCAGCTTGGCAATGTGAGCCAAAGGCTTAGGACCCAGGATGTTGCCTCCCCAGTGGCGGTGGATCTCATCATATCTGTCGTTGTAATTGGTCCTAATAGCTTCCACCAGCTTAGCAGAGCACTCCTGCCTCCCAAGTTAACCTGTGTGAAGGCAAAGGTGGTTGTGGCACACACCTTTAGTCCCAGCACTCCAGAGGCAGAGGCTGGCAGATCTCTGAGTTTGAGGCCAGCCTAGTCTACAGAGCAAGTTCCAGAACAGCCAAACTTAGGCAGTGAAGGAAAACATGGAAAACAGAAAGCTGATGAAGATGTAATTGAATGAGGGGGCCATGTTCCAGCCCTAGCAAGCAGTAGAACTTGGCAGCTTTGGCCATGTGGTTCTGGCCTCAGAGTCAAGGCTAAAAGAAAGGCATTATGGAATCTCCCTCTGTGACTAAGAAAAGCCACTGAGGCCAGGCAAGTTATGAAAGTGAAGCCTGGATTGCCTTGGAGAACCCGAGATGTTGGAGATGCCAAGGCCATGGGATACCTGCCGAGGAAGACTGCTAATGAAGTGGAAGCAGCTCAAGAGAGAGGAGTGTGTTGCAGTCAACAAAGCTGCATTACCATGGTCATGCTGTCTCTTCATAGCTAAGACATGTAGTTATGTCTATAAATGACTATATAGCAGATAGGAAGATAGAGGTAGATGATAGATAGATAGATAGATAGATAGATAGATAGATAGATAGATAGATAGATAGATAGACAGACAGACAGACAGACAGACAGACAGACAGACAGACAGACAGATAGATAGATAGATAGATAGATAGATAGATAGATAGATAGATAGATAGATAGATAGATGAGATAGATGGATGGATAGATAATTTCCATATACATACATTAGTATATATAATCATTTGATGAATCTCAGTAAAATATATTTGTATACTTAAAAAATTAAGAAAGTAGTTGCCTCAGAAGCCCAGGTTGTAAATCTTTCTCTAAAACATGTAGTTTCCATTTCTTCAGTTATGACAAAAATTATAATACAATCTATTTAGCTGACAGATGCTATTGTTATGTGCTCATTTGGGGCACGTTACCAAAAAGGAGTTCAAAGGCATAAGGAGAATTGCTAATATAAAACCAATTTCCATGTATTTGTTTATCTGACACAGTTTTCTCAATGATCAAAATAAAACACATTGGAATAATGGTCACAATATTTAGCAAGGAGAGTTAAATTTGTCAGGAACTTGCCTTACAAGTATGAGGACCTGAACCCATGCAAAAAAAATGACAGGCATAGTGGCATGTGTTTGTAATCAGGCACTGGGGAGGCAGAGGCAGGTGAAAAAAGGCATTTTTCTGGGGCTCAGCGGTCCCAATGTCTACCCTCTTGGTGAATTCTAAGCCAGTAAGAGACTCTGTCTCAAAAACAAAACAAACAAACAAAAACAGTGGATTTTCGACACCCATGGTTGTCCTCTGGCTCCCATACACAAATGTATGCATGAGTATGTGTTGTTGGGGATTTTTACTCTTTTTCACTCTTTTGGGAGGCCCACCACCCAGCTCTCTAATAAATCACACACAGAGGCTTATTATTACTTATGAGTGCCTGGCCTTACTTGGCTTAGTTTCTAGTCAACTTTCCTTATCTTTAGATTATCCCATCTATCTTTTGCCTCTGGGCTTTTCCAGTTCTCTACCTTCTATAAATCTTACTCTTACTCGGTTACTTGCTGTATAGCTGGGTGGCTGGCCCCTGATGTCCTCCTCCTTTCTCTCTTGTTCCTTGTTTTTCCTTCTTCCAAGATTTCTCCTTCTGTTTATCCTCTCTGCCTGCCAGCTCCACCTATTTTTCTCCTGCCTTGCTATTGGCCAGTTCTTTATTAAACCATCAGGTGTTTTACACAGGCACAGTAACACAGCTTCACAGAGTTAAACAAATGCAACATAAACAAAAGTAACATACCTTAAAATATTCTACTACAAGCATGCATACCTATATATACACTCTTAACAACACACACACACACACACACACACACACACACACACACGCACACGCACACGCGCATACGCACACGCACACGCACATACAAAGAAAATAAAATGAGAGAAAAACATTCTATCAAACCAATGTATGTTGTAGAATATTATTTTAAGATGTGTTACATTTGTTCACGCTGTGGAACATTTGTTTAATGGTGCAAAGACGTAATGCATTCTTTTATGTTGCATTTGTTTAACTCTGTGAAGCTGTGTTACTTTGCCTGTCTAAAACACCTGATGGTCTAAGACAGAGCTGAATGGTGGGTCAATAGCAAGGCAGGAGAAAGAATAGGTGGAGCTGGCAGGCAGAGAGATTAAATAGGGGGAGAAATCTGGGAAGAAGGAAGAACAAGAAACAACAGAGAAAGGAGGAGGACATCAGGGGCCAGCCACCCAGCTACATAGCAAGCCACGGAGGAAGAAGTATAGAATAGATATACAGAAATAGAAAAAGGTAAAAGCCCAGAGGCAAACAATAGATGGGATAATTTAAGGAAAGCTACCTAGAAATAAGCCAAGCTAAGTCCAGGCATACATAAGTAATAATAAGTCTCCGTGTGAGTTATTTGGGAGCTGGGTGGTGGGCCCCCAAAGAGTGAAAGAGTCAAAGAGAAAAAAAACAAAACAAAAAGCAACAACAACAAAAAATGTATTTTATTTAAATTTAACAATTTGGTTGACAAAATTTGTAATTTAATTTTGTTCCATTTATATGCATGTGGTATTTGAATGAGCATGGCTCCCATAGGCTCAGATATTTCATTGCACAGTCCACAGTTGTTGAAACTGGGAAGGATTAAGAGACGTGGCCTAGTTGGAGTAGATGTGTCACTTAGGGTAGGCTTTGAGGTTTCCAAAGCCCAGCCTAGACCAGTCTCTGTCTCTCTCACTCTCACTCTCTGCTGCCTGTGGATCAGGATGCAAAGCTCTCAGCTACTGCTCCAGCACCATGCCTGTCTGCTTTCTGCCATGATGATCAGGACTAACCCTCTGAAATTGTAAGCAAGCCCCCAGTTAGATGCTCTCTTTCATAAGAGTTACCTTCATCATGGTGTCTCTTCACAGCAATAGAACAGTGACTAAGACAATTCATTTCTTCATAATTAATGATAATCTGCTGAACACTGCAATTTAAGGTCTTTTAGTCTCATTTTGTGGCATTGTGACTTTTCACCTACTTTTGTGCTCATACTTTGTCTTTCCTGGGTATAATTTCTGAGAAATTTGAAGCATTTATAAGAGATCTTGTGGTGATATTGTGTTCCCAAATATATTGTGCACCCTAATGAACTTATCTGGGGTCAGAGAACAGAACAGCCACTAGATATAGAGGCCAGAAAATGGTGGCACACATGTCTTTAATCCTAGCATTCCAAAGGCAGAGATCCATGCAGATCTCTGTGAGTTCAAAGCCACACTGGAAACAGCCAGGCATGGTGACTCACGCCTTTAATCCTAGGAAGTGATGGCAGGAAGCAGAAAGGTATATAAGGCATGAGGACCAGGAACTAGGTCTGGTTAAGCTTTTAGGCTTTTAGCAGCAGTTCAGCAGAGATTCATTTGGGATGAGGACACAGAAGCTTCCAGTCTAAGGAAACAGGATTGGCTGAGAAGTTGGCGAGGTGAGGTTGGCTGTGGCTTGTTCTGTTTCTCTGATCTTTCAGCATTGACCCCAATACCTGGCTCCGGGTCTGTTTTTATTAATAAGACCTTCTAACAATTCATGCTACAAGATCTTAGTAAACAAATTCACTGGATTTCTCTTAATTGTATAACTCTTAGATTCCATGGAATATCTTAAATCATCAATCTTTTGCCACATTTGAATTTCACATTTTTAAACTCTTAAGTTTTAACCTTTCTGCTGTAAAATTGAGTTCATCCATTTAGCCATTTTCAGCATTGTTTTCTCATTTCTTTCTTGAATAATAAATATCTTTTGCATTCTTATTTTCTCCTTTCCTTAAATTCCATGCTCCCAGTTTGAACTGATTTGCATTCTATTTTTTTCACTTTTATCTGAATTTACTTTATGATGGATTTATTTCCATGCCATATGCTTTTGTTTCCCCAGTTTCTTCTGGGATGTATTTTTCTTCTGTGCAAAATCATTGCAATGTGACCAGGTTAACCCAGCCATGATCTCTGTAAGTTTGTAGATGCTTTGTTCATCCTGGAATATTCAGTAGCTAGAAAATCTGCATCTAAACTCTTAAGTTCAGCATTACTCTGTGTTTTAAGTGTGTGCAGCAAAAATGCAGCCCTCCTTTGGTGCCACCAACCCTGTGTCCAGCCCTACCATGTGACTAGGGATACTTACTGTCCTCACCATTCTATCACCTGAATGACACACAAGAATTATTTAAAGTGACATCTTTCAGATACTTGATACCTTTTTGGATATGCACAGCCTTGATGGCCTGGGCAGTTTCACAGGTGTGCTTAAGTGAACATGAAGATTTGAACCTCTTGATTTGCGTGATGTTGTAGGGTCTTCTGGGTCAAGAGAGCAGTGAGTCATCTTCACAGGTCACCTGAGGCCACTTATGGGAAGAAGAAGCCATAATCTCTGGGGTCTTTTCAATTACACTTACCCATTTTCATCATCTTCAGGGTTCGTCTAGCCAGGGTCTGTAGCTGGTGTTATGTCAGCCAGCCTTTCACCTGCCTATAAGGACATTGGCTTGTCTTCCATCATGGCAGTTGCATATGTAGTTTCTCAATACACAGCTCATCAGACAACCAGGATGGAATGAGCTCCATGAGGAAGGTCAAGGAAACTGGTGTACTTGGAGGGAATGGCATGGGGGTGGAAAATGGCAGCTAAGCCATTGAAGAAGGAGGCCGTGCTCCTGCCTGATTTTCTTCCTGTAAGACGCCACAGTTAGCAGTCCTTTCTGTTCTCCCAAACCATGCACAGCCTGTAGATGAATTTCTAAACAGTCTTAGAAACACAGAGCCAAATACAGGGGTAATAGCCGAAGAGATTAGAGAATTAGTGAAGAGCCACTGACTACCCTTTTGCTTACCACCAAGCTATAGTTTCCTACACAAGAGAGATTCTTCCTGTCTGACTTGTGTTTTCATTGCTTTCTTGTTCTGCCTTCTCATTGGCTCTAAGCCCAGCCACATGACTTCCTCATCACTGCCTGTCTGTACAGACCTCCAGGTCTCTATGGGATTACTGGGATTAAAGGCTCGTGTCACTACACTTGCCTGTGTCCTTGACCACACAGAGACTCTGCCTGCCTTGTGATCTGATTAAGGGCACTTCTGTTCCTGGCTTGCTATGACCTCTGATCTCCAGCAAACTTTATTTATTAACATACAAATGAAATATCTCATTTCAGCACAAATAAAATATCACCATACTAGCCCTCTTCACATGGTCTGTCAGTTATTAGTTCTGCAGCTCTCTACATAGTAGATGGCCATTCCTTGAGAAGGAATGTATACTCACTGTGGCTTTCCCAGCATAGAGGACAGTGAAAGAATTTAATGGGGGAATGAAAGACAGGATGGCTGGTGTTCCAAAAAAGGAAATAAATGGCCAGGCCTGTGTAAACACTGCTGACACAGATGGCATATTTCCTGGACATTCTAGGGAAATAATGAAAAACAAACATTTCCCACTTCTGTTTTGTTCAGGAATCTTTGAAGGCCTTGGTCTCTGCTGGTCCTAGTCAATTCCTAACACAAACCAAGAAGACTATGCTTTCCTAAGGCCATGTTCCCCTTACCTTTCAGATTACACTTATTCATTTGTTTGTTATTACTTGTGTGTATGCACACTCAGCAGGTGTGTGGAGGTCAGAGGACAACTTGGGGATGTCAGTTCTTTCCTTTAACTATTGTAAAGCTTGGCGGCAAGTGCTCTCCCACTCAGCCATCTTGCTTGCCCCTAAAGTCATTCATATCTCTCTCCAGATTCTGTGGCTCCCTTTTCTCTTAATGACAAGTTTATGTAAGCTGTGGCCACAGAATTACGTGTAACTAAACCCAAGCAGTACTTCCCTATCTGCATTGACTAATATGAAGGCCTGGTGGTTGGAAGGCCTTGGCTTCTGAAGGTTTCTTCTACAGAACTCCCAGGGGTAGTATCCTGTTACCATGACAAAATTCCTGAGAGAAACAGACTTACAGAAGGAAAGGCTTCTCTGACTTAGGGTTTCAGTTCATGGTCACTTGGCTCCATGGTTTCTGAGTCTATGGAGAGGTGAATTCATCAGAGGGATTATATTATAGAACAAAGCTGCTCTCCTCCTGGGGGCCAAAAGTGGAGTGTGGAGGCCCAAATTACCCAGGGTCAGAGAAATTGAGCTTGCTTTACCCATCAGAACTGCATAAGGGGATGATTTGACCATGGGTGTGGTTACCAGGTATTTGGAAGTGTCTACACTTGGCTGGGCAGTGTGCTTTGATCTTGTGGGGGAGAGGTCTTTTGCCCTGCCCCTTCGCATTGTTATAAAAAGCCATTTTGAATAAACAGAAGAGGCCATTGGGTTTTGATTCAGGTCCTCCCGAAGCTATCTTGTGTTTCTGTCTTTCTCCTCTTCGATATCTTTCAATCTAATATTTTCTTATCCCTCTTTCCTCCTCATAGGAACCCTGGAAAAGGCAGGAGGTGGCCTCCCACAGTGGAGAAAGCAGGAAGGAGAGGGGCAGGGCAAAGACAACCCCAAGGGCCATCATCCAAGGACCCATTCCCTTCTCTAGATTCTGTCTTCTGAGTTTTCATCATCTCCTGGGAACCCAGAAAATAATGAACACATCAATGAAGTTAGACTTAATAACATCAGAGATTTCACAACCCAATCACTTCCTACCTTTGGATATTGTTGCAGGAAACCAAGCCTCCAATGCTTGATTCTTTTGTGGACATTTCAGGTCCACAATGGAACACTAATCCCTCCCGGCTAATTTTATGTCAACTTGACACAAGCTAAAGTCATCAGAAAGGAAGGAGCCTCAGTTGAAAAAAAAATGGCCCCATAAGATTGGGCTATAGGCAGGCAAGACTGTAGGGCATTTAAGATTGTGTCTCCTAAGTTTCCATTACCTCCTAGGAGTCCATAAAATTATGAACCCATCAATGGAGTCTGTCTCTAAATGGTGTCAGAGACTTCACAATACATTAACTTCCTATGTTTGGACATTGCTGCTGGGAACCAAAGCCGAAATTTTCTTAATTAGTGATTGATCGGGGAGGACCCAGTCCAATGTAGGTGGTACTAGGCCAGTTTTATAAGAGCAGGTTGAACAAGCCATGCAGAGAGCAAGCCAGTAAGCAGCATTTCTCCATGGCCTCTGCATCAGCCCCTGCTTCTAGGTTCCTGAGCTGTTTGAGTTCCTGCCTGGCTTCCCTCAGTGGACTGTGATTCTGGATATGTAAGCCAAGTGAATGCTTTCCTCCTCATTTTGCTTTTGTTCATGGTGTTTCATCACAGCAATAGTAACCCTAACTAAAACACTAACCTAAACCACAAAAATAATGATGAGTGCAATTAGCAAAAGGCTAAATGCCCCCTCAAACTCGGAATTTGTAGAGTGCTGTACTTTTCAAATTTCTGGCTTTCATTTGAACTTTCTTTGGAGCCCCTGACCAGGCTCTTAATCCACTAATTCTTATCATATACATTCTACAATTGCCAAATGGATCGAGTGATTTCAGTTCTGTCCTAAGCACCACCCTCTCTTTGCCCGGCTACACCACGTGTTCCTGTGTAGCCAGTGCCCTCTTCCCCCTCATCATCAGCAACAACTTTCTCCAACCTCCTATTCATGTTCTGGTGACTCCATTTTCCAAGTTCAGATCTACGCATACACCACCTCCTCTGGCCCCAATTCCTCCCTGTCTCTGAGATCTCCTTGCTGAATGGTCAGTTTTGTCTCTTTTCAGCTTCTAACAAATTCTTATTTGACAGCCACATTGATCTTTGAAGCTTTGAATTTTATCCTGCTAGAATCCCGTTGATACTTTTGTAAAAAAAAAAAAAAAAAAAAAAAATCTTTCAATTACTTTTAATATCAAGTCCACAATCTCTGATACAGTAATATAAAACATATCTACTTTTGACTTTGCCTATCCTGAGGGGCTCACCTCATGCCAACCTCTCAATGTTCACCACCCCAGACCAGTGTCAGCCTTTTCCTGTTCACCAAACGTATTCTTTTTGCTTGAGTTCTTCCTCCTCCTTAGAGTGTGCCCATTTCTCCTCCAGACGCCTGCTGCTGCAGCTCTGCAGTAAGATGGGGAGGGTCATCAAGGGTGTAAGAAGAAATGATAATTCCCTTAGCATGACACTAGACCCATAGAGTCAACACCTGAAGTCAATTGTATCGAATCACATCAGTATCCAACAGCTAACTGGAAGACAACACACACACACACACACACACACACACACACACACACACACACACACACACACACTTCAGCAAAAATACAAACCTGCTGTGTAAGCATATCCTTGAGACTCCGGGGAACCAATGTCATCAACTTACTTAGGTGTTGTCTTCCAGGGTCACAGTCCAAACAGTAGCTCGACAGCAACTTAATAGAACAGTTTATTTTTCTGTCACACAATAGTAAGACTCAGGAGATCATCAGGGAGACCCAGGCATGATGGTTTGGTAATGTAACCAGGGGTCCAGGCCCTTATTGTCTTGGTGTTCAGTTTCACGCAACAGCTGGACTCCCAAATCCAGTTTGTCGTCCTGTGTGGCCCGCCAGACTTTGGTGAGGGGCAGTTTCACCTCTCACTAACTAGAGCTGCCACTTTGCTTCAACTGGATGAAAAACAGCTGGGAAGTAGAATAGTCTTACAGTTTTTCCAGAAAAGCATGAGCAAAGGCCTTTAGAAATGGCAGCTGTGCTGGTGTCGTGGTACAGGACTGGTATTCCATCAACAGGGAGAGCAAGCCAAAAGGACCAAGAGTTTGAGGCCAGCCTTGGCTACATGGTAAAATCCTGTCTCAAATTCAGAGACAAAACAAAACAACTGCCTCCAAAGAAATGGTAATTGAGCTGACATGTGAGCACACTAAGGGTGATAAAGGAATTAGGGCCAGTGTGTCCAGCTGTTGCTATCTGTGTTGAAACAGAAATACTATGGATAGTTTGTCTATTTAGAACTTTGTCTATTATAGTTCCTATCATTTCTGTAGCTTATCTTCTCCACCCCATCCCCACCCCCCCCCCCCATCCCCCATCGAGACAGGGTTTCTCTGTGTAGCTTTGTGCCTTTCCTGGAACTCACTCTGTAGCCCAGATCTGCCTGCCTCAAAGTGTGTAACCCAGGCTGGCCTCGAACTGGTGATCCTCCTGCCTCCACCTCCTTCAGCAAATCCTACCCGCGTTCGTCACCACAACCGGCTTCTGTAGCTTATCTTGCAATATTTCCTCAAGTCAATTTTCTTTGTGAGTGAAGAGTTCTTCATATATATGCGCGCGCGCGCACACACACACACACACACACACACACACACACACACACACACACACATTCAATAACAGCTTGTTAGTGGCAGTGGCATAACACACAGCATTTGCACTATTACCAGAATGACAGCTTTCTTTTCCACAGCCTGCTGGCCCTTTGGAAATCTAAGAGTCATTATCCTGAAAAGCCAGCTAAGATCACTTGGAACTCATTCTTCTGAAAGACACCAGGTGGCAGTAATGCCTAAGAAGTGACTGACTAAGTCGGGTTAGCTCTGTATAATTGAATCCTGTCCATTCAAGTAAACCAGGTAAGTTATACAAGTGGATGCCTGAGCCACTAATTCCCATCAAGCTCACTTCCAGAAATGAGAGCAGCCTGCCCACTAGTGATACCCATTTCATTTGGCTTATTGACAGCCTAGAGGCTGCTGACCCTAGATAACTACCTGTGTACTGTATAGAGCATCACCCAGTCCATTCCAGCCTGTTTCAGGAGACAAGATCACACTCTGGCACTCTGCATTAATGCAAAGCCTCCACACTCCTGGGGTAGAACACCTAGACAAACCTTCCATGCTTAAGGATTAGAATATACTGCCTTGTCAGGGAATTTTTGAATTTTAAAATCAAAGCAGAAGACTATGGAACAAAACAGCATTTTAGAAAAATTTTTGACACAATGAAAGAAGTTAGCCAGAAGAGAAGAACACGAACATAAAGGCAGTGTTCATTCCACTCTTGCCTTGTGGGTGCTGATTGATTTTTAGCAGAATGAAAACTCCAGTGCACTGGTACAAGTGTCCTGGACGTCTGTGGTGGGAAGACTTTTGTGGTGGTTTGAATGAGAATGTCCCCTGTGGGCTCAGGAGTTTGAAACTTGCCCAGTTGGTAGCACTGTCTTGGGAGGTCCAGGGACTATGGGGATTTCTGGAGGGAGTTTGTCATACAGGATAGTTTTTAAGACTTCGCAGCCATGTGACATTCCCAGTCTGCTTTCTCTGGTTGGTGCTTGAAGTTCAAGATGTGATTCCTCAGCTACCACTCCAGCCACCATGTCTCCTGCTCACTGCCGCACTTCCCCACCATGACCAAGGAAATAATACAACAGGAAAGAATTAAGATCTATGTAATCCACTGGGTACTGTGGCTCACACTGTAATCCAGTGGTTCTCAACTTGTGGGTCGCCACCGTCTTGGGGGTCACACATAAGATAGCCTGCATGTCAGATGTTTACATTTCAATTCATAACAGTAGCAAAATTGCAGTTATGAAGTAGCGAAGAAAATTATTTTATGGTTGGAGAAACTGTATTAAAGGGTCGCAGCACTAGGAAGGTTGAGAACCACTGCTACTTCTAGTACTCAGGAAGCTAATGTGGAAAGACTCTAAGTCCAGGCCTACCTGGAATACATAGAGATCTGAAAAACTAATCAGCTATCTGGCTAGAAAGCAAACAAAAAGCTGTCACTTGAAGTGAAGCAATAGGTTCACAAAGAGTTAAACACAAATCAAAGCAAAACATTTTTACTCAAGGCAGTTAAAAGCCCCATCACTCAGAGAAGGTGAATTTTCTGTTGCACTTTGGAGAACAACTCAGGTAACAACAAGTAGAAAAGAGAAGACATTTCAGGAAAATACTCACGTAAATAGAAACGAGAAAGGATCCGGTTCAGTCAAGAAACCTCCCAGTGTGAAGATTGAACAGCAAAAAAATGTACAGGAATTAATAGCTGTTGTCACAAAGAACCCTGCCCTCCAGGGAAGGGACAGTAATATATTCTCCACATATTTATTCATTACACAGAACTGCATGCTTTCTGAGCTTGTTGCATTTGAATTCTAATGTTTCTGCTCTCATTTGCTTTCCTAATGCTGGGTATGGTAGTAGAGTAGGGGGCAAGTGAGACTCTGTCTGGGATGTTAGAGTTACCCAGACCTGCCTGTGAAGTTGTGAACTTGTGGGCAGGTGCTGTGTCTTAATTTGTGAGGATCACACTGGATGAGACAGCAGATGGCAACCTTGGTTCTTCAAATGAAGGTTCCACCATTGGTCATTGGAAAGTGGACTTTCTGCTTCTTGCAGGGACTTGATATGAGAGAGTGTGTCATCTCCTGCAATATAATGTTCTAAATTCTGAGGAAGGGACCTAGAGACTGTAATATAACTCCAGAGAGAAGAATCATGACCAATGACAAATGTGAAGGCTAAGAAACATGAATGATAAATGACTTTGAAAATATATAGCAAGGACAACAGTATCCAGACATATGGACACCAGGAAAAGGATTGTGCGGGACTTGCAGATGAATCTAGAAATGAGGCTCTCGGTTCCTCTAAAGCTCTCAGATGAAGAAGTCCAACCAGCAGTTGGGCATACAGATAGAGAATTACAAAAGTGAAGTGAAGGACTCATAGGTTTGGATAATATCAAGAATAATTAAAATTCTGAGAAAAGATACTATTTGTGAAGAGAATTTCTGAGAAAGATACTATTTGAAAGATTTTGGAGAGACATGGTAGCAATGTAGAAAAAGAAGGAGAAAGAAACAAACACAGAAAGTGTAGTCCACACAAGCAAGTAATAATCAGAGCTCACTAAGTGAAATCGTGCAAACAACCTTGGGAAAGACTGGTCAGTGGAAATTGGCTGGTGAAGACATCAGGATGCTTTGGAAAGGTATTTTATTCAATAGCTGGGTTGGTTTTCTTGCTGATTCTCAGTGAAAATTAAATGCAAGGATGTTTTGGCAGTAGATAGAGGAAAATGACTCAATGGCAAGGACTGGCTTAAAGAAGAGAAGAAATATAGCACCTGTGAGATGCAGGAGAAGATAAAAGATGCTGTAGAGTCATCCATCCAGGATGGGAAGAAAGAACTGACAGAAAAAGATTCCTCCACATCGACCATGTTGAGGACAGTGAGAAAGGAGTCATTAATTTGGGTTAACTGACAAGAGGTGAGTAAAATACACTCAATGAACAATGTTGTTGAGAAGACACAGGCCAGATTTATGAATAGTAATATTTGCACAATCACAGGACTTCCCACTTTGTATCCACAAAGCACTGGTTCCATCATGCTGCAGACACCAGGATCAGTGAGTGACCAAATCCCATAGAAAATGATACAGCATTTATACGTAATGTGTACAGTCCTCCAATATAATATAATTCATCTCTAGACTACTTAAAATATCTAATTGAATGTAAGTTATATCTAAATGGTCATTATATTGTATTGTGTAGAGAATAAAATCAAGAAAAAGAAACATGCACATGTTTAGAATAGGCACATTTTTTTCCTGAATATTTTCACTCTATATTTGGCTGAATTCATGGAAGTAGAACCCGCATATACAGAATGCCAGTTGTATAGCAAAGCTTTGATAAAGGGAACAATCTAAATAAAAGAATGAGAGAAACTAGAAGTCTAGTGTTTTAGGGGAAGAAATCGGTCCTGAATTCTGTGCCCTAATGATTTGAGTATGACTGAACTATATTCATGACATGGGCAAGCAGCTGTGACATTTGTAAAGGGATAACATGAAGAAGAATCTGTAAAGCAGAATGATGATATGGAGCCCTGCCATGGGAACATCTCCATTTGACCGACTCTTTAACTTTTCTCTGCAAAGATATCATATATACATCACTATAGATATCTCTGTTACAGTGCAGTGAATCAAACCTAGAACCATATGCATTCCAGACACATTCTCTACAACTGAGCCACGCACCCCATTTCAGCCTGCTACAAAATTTCAGAGTCTCAATTTACTAATCTCCAATAAGAATTGTAAGCCTTCCCAGACAGGTTTACTTACGGGAATTAAATATGTTAGTATATACTAAAGACCCTGGATCATGGTAGATACTCAAAACCAGCAAATAAGCTTAAAATCCATTGTGCTGGAGCTCTGTTCTATAATTCTAATCTCTAGCACTTTGAGCATATCTATTTCTGCTATTATATTTGTTTAGTATCCTTTTACCTTTATGCCTTAACATGTCAGATCTTTTCACTAGTGTGCTGTGAAAGGTGTTGCTAAAAGGACAACAACTGATTTTTAAGTGAGGTATTTCTGTATTTCTAGATTAGCTGACCATCTGACTCAGGTATGTAAACAAGCATGCCATGGAAAAGTAACAGAGAATCCCAGATGAACATAAGTATGTGTGTGCAGGTCTGAACAGGATGCCATAGTTTCTATCTTTTGTCAGCACTCCAAAGCAGCTTTTAATATCCTTTGATTATAATAAAAGTATAATTAATACTTATAAGTCTTTTATTTGAGTCTTAAAAGCACAATCGTACTTTATCTGTGGCACAAAAGGGCTTCCTCTTGCTTTGGCTGGTTTTGTGGTGGTCACTGGGGTGTATAACTAACACCCTGCAAAGAAGCACAGTTTAAGTCTTTTATGCATCCCAAACTCCAGTCCTAAGATATCCTTCCTTCTAGTTTTCAACAGACTTCCTATAAATCAAGGTATTGGCTCAGTAGGCTCTGTTCATTAGAAACAGATAAAAGATAATTGATCAAATGAAGTTGGCATCTAATGGGAATCAAGCTGAAGCCTTGCAGAATAAATGACCTGCCATTTGTCTTAGTAACAGGGTTGTAGATAGAAATCCTAGACTCAAAATTAAGAGTTACCAACCTCTCAACCATATCTTATCCCATAGAGAAACTGAAAACCACAACAATGGGAATGCTTGAGTGTGGTGATGTATTGTGTCCCCTAATATACTGTGTCTCCCAATAAAATAAAACTTGCCTAGAGATCAGAGGAAAAAGCCAGCCACTGTATAGAAGTCAGGCAATGATAGCACACGCCTTTAATCACTTGGGAGGCAGGGATCTGTCTGGATCGCTGTGAGTTCAAGGCCACACTGGAAACAGAGCCAGGCGTGGTGGCACATGCCTTAAATTCCAACACTAGTTAACCATGGAGGTCTGGAGGTCTGTACAGACAGACAGGAAGTGACAGACCTGGTCAGGAAGAGGAAGTGATGTAGCTGGACAGAGAGAGCAAATCAGATGGCAGAACAGCAAGGCATATAGGCGTGGGCAGACAAGAAGTAGCTCATTTTTGGAAGCTGCGGAGTTGGTGAGGTGAGGTTAGCTGTGGCTTTCCCTATTTCCCTGATCTCTCAGGTTTTCACCCTTATATTTGGCTCTGTGGTTTTTTCTTTAATAAGACCGTTTAGAAATCCGTCTACACTGGAGTGTGCAGGAGCTGTGCACATAGATGACAGGATTTAGGCAGTTATGGGAAGGAGAGATGAAGATCAGTGTTCTGAGGATTTGTGAGTGACAGTCATGACCTGTCTGTAGTGATATATTGTATACCCCAATATATTGTATACCCTAATAGTGTACCCTAAAAAACTTATCTGGGGATCAGAGGACAGAGCCAGCCACTAGATTACATAGAGGCCAGACAGTGGTGGCACACACCCTTTTAATCCTATTACTTGGGAGGCAGAGATCCATCTGGATCTCTGTGAGTTCAAGGCCACACTGGGAACAGAGTCAGATGTGGTGGCACACACCTTTAATCCCAGCACTTGGAGATCTCATGTCTTTGCTTGGGAAGGACACATGCCTTTAATCCCAGGAAGTGATGGCAGGAAGCAGAAAGGTATATTAGGCATGAGGACCAGGAACTAGAGGCTTTTTAGAGCAGTTCAACTGAGACCCTCAGGGGTGAGGACTCAGAGGTTTTCAGTCTGAGGATTCATGGAAACAGGATTTGCTGAGGAGTTGGCAAGGTGAGGTTGGCTGTGGGTTATTCTGTTTCTTTGATCTTTCAACTATCACCCCAATATCTGGCTCCAGTTTTTTTTTTTTTTTATTAATAAGACCTTTTAAGATTCATGTTAGAACCTGTCTTTGTGTATATTGGAATAAATGGAATAAATTGAATAGAAACAACTAGAATTCTTGCAGTTTATGGTGGTCAGAGGCTGGGAACAGAAAAGAGAGAGGGATAGTTATTCTGCTGTTTTATTACAGACTAGTCTTACCTAAGAATTGGCTTGTCGTAGAGGGAAAACTGCCATGACAAAAATTCTCTGAATTCTTTGTTCTTGCAGAAATGAGGCCTAAAACTATGTCAACTATTTTCAAGAGTGTGCCTGTATGCTTTGAAAATACCCAGAGCTTGTGTCATGGGATGGATGCAAAGTGGGTCATTCTACACATTCATGAGAATGTCGGGCTCAGTATTGGAGGAGGACGGTGACAAGAGAGGTACAAGAGGACAGAGGCAAATCTGTCCCTGAAAGAGCCACAGTCAGTGAGATCACCTGCACAAAGTGGGACTGTCCTTACTGATGTCTGGATCATGCTGCTCCTCCAGGACAAGTTCTGTGCAGTTGACGTGTGTGGGGAGGAGCAAAGCCGTCGTGCTGGGATTGAAGAGTGAAGGATGGACACTGTAGAAGACAAGGTGCAGGGAGGTGGTCGGGGATTTCAGAGGAAGTAGGCCATGATAGAAACAACCAACCATAACTGTTGGAGGCTCAAGAACCCTAAAGTGTGGGAGACACATAACAAAGGAACATTGGGGTGGGGATATTGTGTTTCTACCATATGGAGGAATATATTACAGCCTTTAATACAGAGTGATGTGCAAATAGCCACATGGGCATCAACTCCCTGTCATGGAAGATGAAGATGATCACCTAAGCCATGAAGAGAGCCAGTGAGGGAAGCTGTTCTCTAACTGAAGGTCCAGTTTCTTTCTCAGGCTGGGTCTCCTCTCTCCACAAGAAACAATAGCTAATAATTGCAGTTTGTTTTCTCTGGCTGACTCTGCACTACCCTGGGTGAGGTCTTATTATTATCCTCACTTTATAGTAAATGAAACAAAAGTTGAGAGAGATTATGTACCTCAGTTACAAAGTAAATTAAAGGCAGATGCAGGATTTAATGATTTATTTTCCTAACTCTAAAGTCCCAGTTCTTAACCACTAGCTCGGCAGCTTGCCCCGGAATGCTAAGTGAGTTGATAACGAGAGTGTTCACCCACTGAGTAACCCCCATCACAGGTTACTGATGTTGGCAAATTAACTTACTGAGTTTGCATGACTGATAGTATTATTTTAAAAATGTGACCATCTACATATGCAAACTCATAAACTGAAAAGGGTGAGTTGCACTATTCACCTTAACAAGAGAAGCATTTCTGAATATTGTCCAACTAGGGGGTTGGGTGTGGGATGTTTCCAAGTAAATCCCAGAATCCTAGGAAGAAAAAGATGACTCATGCAAGAAAGTCCATTCAAAGCATCTTTTTTATTTGCTGTAAGAATATAATCCTCATTTCTGCATGCAAAACCATGGTAGGCATTTATAAACTGTGCAGACTCTCTATATGTGTACATTTGTTGAACTAAAATTTTAGCAAAGGTTGAAAAAACTAAACACATCTTAAGAGAAAAGAACACAGAAGGAACAAACATCCTTAATCTCCAAAACAACTACAAAAGAAAGAGTCCCACTGAAGCCTAAAACCTAAAGCTGCAAGTTTTGAGAGACAGGGAAGGAGTGTCCTCTATACCTTGTCAATGTGTAGTCTAATGGCCCTGTGCATTCAGCATTAAAGCGCCTGTGTAGCAACAAGCAGGCCTTAACTGTGAATTAACCCAATCCAGTTGAAGGTACACTACCAGCCTGCAGATAGCTTTTCTTGCCCCAACACTGGTCAGGGAACTAAGAATTGCAATTGTCTTCCTTAACAAAAAGTCACAGTGATTTCTCATTTGTATAACAATGACCTGAATAAACTACATTAGATATGAGCTGCCCAACAGCACAGTGCTCACTGGACTCTGGAGCTTGTTTCTTGGGTAATTATGGTCTATGGAAATGAACTAAACCCTCTGCAAGTAAGCCTGGCTACTACAGAAGGCTCTTTGCTTTCCTAGACAGCCTGTCCTGAATATGGAGTGCTCTGTACTAATGCTTCTCTATACCTAGTATTATTCACCAGGCATAGCAATAGTATCCCAAACCTACAGTATGATACATGTCCATCATAGAGGAAGAGTGGGTTAAACAAACCGGGGCTTACGGCATCGCATCACAAGTCCAAGGCCCTGCAGCCAGTCTCAGGCTGAACGGAAGTGCAGACTTGCCTTGCATCAAACCTGAATTTTCAGATGCCCCTAGTCATTCTGAAGGGATCAGAAGCTACCTCCAGCCGTGAGACTTCCCATGCATTTCTATGACTTTAGCCTCAAAATAAAAATTGGTAGAGTTACAGAAAAACTAACAATGGCTTTTGCTAAGCCACCCAACAAGAGGTGGCTTAGAAAGATATCTGTCCCACCAGCAGGGAGTAGAGTAAGTGAGAGCCCCTGGCATTTTTTGGTAGGCAGGCTGTGGGCCAGATGAGCTAGAATTTAATTTCAAGACATCTCTAGACTTAGGGAGACAAAGTTGGAAATGAGAAATTAAAACCAAGCTCATCATTTTACAGCTTCCTGCCTCAGTTCCACAACACCATATCCCATGTGGTAGATTTGGAGCCTGGAGAGTTTAAGCTACCGGCACTTCATCAACCATTGGCTACTCTGACAGAAGGGAAGGATTAAAATGAATTGAGCCAAATGCATCTCTAGAAAACTCACAAATCCTCCAAAGTACATTGAAGCTGCTAGGAATGAGAGGTGATCAGAATCAAAATCAGTCTCTCTGTCTCTCTGTCTCTGTCTCTGTCTCTCTCACAGAGA
>CABHPR010125361.1:0-15931 GCA_902168415.1 Peromyscus melanophrys
ATATATATATATATATATATATATATATATATATATAAAAGCAAACTTCTACTTATTCTATTAGGTTTCCATGCTACTCCTCAAATGGCCTTTAATTTTAGCTATCTTTCCCTGAATTCCCTCCCTTGACATCATCTCCCCTTCACTCCTTATTTGATAATCCCAATTGAGCTGTCCCATTCATCCATAACCATCTCTATTCTATTTTCTTTCATAGGAAGACCTATCTGTCCACCTAAGTCTCTTACGCTATACTTAACCTCTGTGGTTCTATGCATTATAACATGGTTAACATTGGCTTAAGAAGTAATATTCACATATAAGTGAATATATACCATATTTGTCTTTCTGGGTCTGGGATACCTCCCTTGGGATATTTTTTCTCATTTCATCCAGTTGCCTACAAATTTCATGATGTAATATTTTAATGGCTGAATAATGCTCCATTGTATAAATGTACCATATTTTCTTTATCCATTCTTCTGTTGAGAGACATTTAGTTTTTTTTTCCAATTATGAATAAAGCAGCAATGATGGTTGAGCAAATGTCTTTGTGGTAACACAAAGCATCTTTTGGATATATGCCCAAAAGTAGTATAGGTAGATTTTGAGATAGATCAAATCCCATATTTTTGAGGAACAACCACACTGACTTACATAGTGGCTGTAAGTTTGTACTCACACTAGTACATTAGTGTTCCTCTTACTCCACATCATTGCCAGGATGAGCTGTCATTGGTTTCATTGATCTTATCCATTCTGAGAGGTGTAAGTTGAAACCTCAGTGCAGTTTTGAATTGCATTTCCCTGATGGCTAATGATATTAAAAAAAATTTTCAGTTTATTTGCTATTTCAGTTTCCTCTACTGAGAATTATGTTATATTCTGTGTCACATTTTTAATTGGGGTATTTTTTTAGTTCTTTATAAATTTTGGATATTATCCCTGCATCAGATGTTTAGTTGATCAAATCTTTTCCAATTTTTTAAACTATACTTTGTTCAAGTGACAGTGTCCTTTGCCATGTAGATTTTTGGTGTCATTAGAACTTAATTATAAATTGTTGACCTTAGTGCTTTGCTAACAGTTTTCTGTTTAAAAGGTCTTTTCCTACATCAATGAGTTCTAGACTAGTCCGCATTTTCTCTTCTATCAGGTTCTATGTATTTGACTGTATGTTGACGTCTCTGATATATTTGGAGTTGAGTTCTCTACAGGGTGATAGATATAAATATGTTTGTATTATTCAACATGCAGTCATCTAGTTTGACTAGCAATTATTTGTTGAAGATGCTGTCTCTTTTTCACTGAGTATTTCTGGCTTGCTTATCAAACATCAGATGTCCATAGGTGTGAGGATTTATACTTGAATCTTCAAGCCAAATCCTTTGATCGATGTGTTTGTTTTTGTGCCACTATTATAGTATTTTTATTACTGTACCTCTTAGTACAATTTGAAATTGAGGATAGTGATAACTGCCACAGGTCATTTATTATTCAGGATTGTTTTAGCTACATGGATTTGTTTGTTTGTTTTGTTTTACTATAAAGCTGAAAATTGTTTTTTCAAGATCCTTGAAGAATTGCATTGGAATTTTGATGGAATTATATTAAATCTATAGATTGCTTTTGGTAAGATGAACATTTTTGCTATATCAATTCTACTGATCAATGACCTTGTGAGATCTTTCCGTCTGCTGAAATTTTCTTCAAATTTTTATTCAATGTCTTCAAGTTGTTAACATACAAGTTTTTACTTGCTTGGTTAGCATTACCCCAAGATATTTTATATTATTTGAGGCTATTGTGAAAGGTGGTGTTTCTCTGATTTCTTTCTCAGCCTTTCTATCATTTGTATGTAGTGTGGCTACTGACTTTCATGGATTAATTTTGTATCCAGCTATTTTTTGAAAGTATTTATGAGCTGTAGGAGCTCCCTGTGAAAGTTTTAGGGTAATTTTTATATACTATCATATCATCTCCAAATAAAAATACTTCAAGTTCTTTCTTTCACTTTGTATCTGTTTTGTCACCTTCAGTTGCCTTATTGCTCTAGATGAAACTTCAAGTACTATCTATACTAGATATGGAGAGAATAGACAACCTGGTCTTATTTGTGACATTAGTGGAATTGTTTTGAGTTTCTCTCCATTTAAGTTGATGTTGACCATCATCTTGCAGTAAACTGTTCTTAATATACTGAGAGTTGCCCCTTGTATCCCTAATTACTCCTGGACTCATCATGAAAAGGTGTTGGGTTTTGTCAATTTCCTTTTCTGCATGTATGAGATTATCATTGTATTTTTGTCCTTAAATTTCTTTCTATGATGGATTACATTTATCAATTTCTGTTAAATCATCCCTGCATCTCTGTTATAAAGCCTAATTGATCAGAGTGGATAGTTTTTTGTTGTATTCTTGGACTTTGTTTTCAGATAGTTTATAGAGAATTTTCCCATCTGTGTTCATAGTTCTCTTTCTTTGTTGGGTTTTTATGTGGTTTGTGTTTCAGGGTAAGTGTGGATTCCTAAAATGAGTTGGGTAATGTTCCTTCCGTTTGTCTTTTGTGAAATAATTTGAAGAGTATTTGACAATAACTCTTCTTTGAAAATCTGGTAGAATTCTGCACTAAAAGCATCTGATCCTTGGCTTTTTTTTTGGTTTGGAGACTTCTAATCATGGCTTCTATTTCAACATGGAATAAAGTCTGTTTAAATTGCTTATCTGATGTTGATTTAACTTTGGTAAGTAGTATGCATCAAGAAAATGATCCATTTCTTTTAGATTTTCCAATGTGGCTGAGTACAAATTTTAAAGTATGTCCTTATGATTCTTGGATTTCTTCAGTGTCTATTGTTATATTCCCGTTTTCATTTCTAATTTTTTAATTTAGATATTGTTTCTCTATCTTTTAATCAACTTGCATAAGGGTTTGTCAGTCTTATTGGTTTTCTCAAAGAACAAACTCTGCTTCAGTGATTCTTTGGAACTTTTGTTGTTGTTTGTTTATATTTTATCAATTTCAGTCCTGATTTTTTTTATCATTTCTTGCCATCTACTACTATTGGGTATGATTTCTTCTTTTTTGTTTTAGAGCTTTTAGGAATGCTGTTAAATATGAATCCTATTTTCTAATCCTTTCTATTACTCTTTGTTTTTTGTTTTGCTTTGGTTTTGGTGGGGAATTTAGACCATTGATGTTGAAAAATACCAAATGAGCAATGTTTGTTGATTTCTATTATATTGTTGTTTTTGTTGTTTTTGAGGTGATGTGTGATTATATATGTGAACATGCTTGCACAATTCCCCTCTTTTGATATGCTGGTCTGGGATTATTTATTCCCTGTGTTTTCATGGGTGTGGTTAACCTCTTTAGGTTGGAGTTTTCCTTCTAGTATATTCTGTAAGGGTGGATTTGTACATAGATATTGCTTAAATTAGATTTTATCACAGAATGTCTTATGTACTCCATTTATTGTAATTAAAAGTTTTCCTGGCATCTGTGGTCTCTTAAAGTCTGTATAACATGCCCAGGCCCTTTAATGCCAAAGTACAGGTCTAGCAGGGTTCAGGTTCCAAAGAGGAGATGTGGAGTTTGCAACTGAAGGAGACTGACATGATGTGAGGGTGATCAGGAAGGCTGCTCTTCATTGAAAAGAGGTTACACATTTATACTCTATAATTGCACAAATGATTAGATGAGAGTGGGAGAAATAGGGTTTGTGAGCTGGAGTGTGGCTTGTAAACAGGAACTGAGGGACAAGTTAAAAGGCACCAAAGTTGAGTGTTAATGGAAGGATCAAAAGTTCCTCTTGCCAAAGAGAGGGAGAATAACTGCATTTGTATCAAGCAGGTACTTTCTTTGAACCCCTGAGGAAAAGGCTTTTGTTTAAATGGTTGACCTTGGGAAAAAGGACTTTCTTGAGGCACTAGACACTCCATTAGAGAATATTGCAATTTTTGTATGATTTAGTTTATCCAAATAGATAAGCATAAAGTAAACAAAAATGAAGCTAGACAAATTTTACGGTGGATCTTAGTAGACCTTAGAGATTTATTAATTTTGATTATCAAATAAACATATTTATCAAGCATATGTTACTTATATACATTTTTCAGGCAGCTTGGTGATAACTTGTGTGTGAGTAGGTAGAGTTATCATGCTACATGGTTTCATGGTAGGTAGATTTTTTTTTACAAAGAATTTTTTTAAAGAGGCTGCCATTGTATACATCCTCATCCTCCACTGAAGTTGACACAAAATTTCCCAAAGAAAAAGGTATAAGAGAGTTCCCATAGCATATAGTGAGGATCATTATAATTGAAAGTGAAAGGGTACTGGAGAATTGTGATACACAATGTTGAAATGCTGGAACATTTTCAATCGGCAATGGTCTCCATGTAGTCCATGCCACTTCTGGCTTCCAGAGTCTCCATTGAAAAGTCAGCTGTTATTTAATACATCTATTTTGATATGTTACTTGGTATTTTTCCCTTGCAGCTTTTAATGTTCTTTCTTTGTTCACTATATTTAGTTTTTGATTATAATGTACCAAGGGGACTAGCTCTTCTGGTTCAGTCATTTGGGTGTTGTGTATGCTTCCTATACCTTGACAGACATCTCCTCTAGTTTAGGATAATTTTCTTCTGACTTTGTTAAAAATATTTTTTGTGCTTTTGACCTGGGTTTTCTTGTTTCCTCCATTCTTATTAATTCTGAGATCTGCTGTTTTCATAGTGTCCCAGATTTACTAAGTGTTTTGTGCTAGGAGTATTTTAGATTTAACATTTTCTCTTTTTTATTTAAAATTTTTAATTCATTTTACATACCAACCACAGATCCCCCTCTTATCCCTCCTCCCTCTCCCCCACCAGTCCCCCCTCCCAGTCACCTCTCTTCTCCTCCTCTAAAAGGATAAGGCCTCCCATGGAGAGTCAGCAAAGCCTGATACTTTCAGCTGAGGGAGGACCAAGTCGCTCCCCGCTGCATCAAGCGTGAGCAAGGCGTCCCAACATAGGTAATGGGCTCCAAAAAGCTAGCTCATGTACCAGGGATAGATCCTGATCCCACTGCCAGGGGCCCATCAAACAGACTAAGCTACACAACTGTCTCCCATTTGCAGAGGGCCTAGTCTGGTCCCATGCAGGCTCGACAGTTGTAGGTCCTGAGTTACCACGAGCTTGTTTCAGTTTTCTCTATAGATTTCCCCATCATGATCTTGACCCACCCCCCTTGCTCATGTAATCCTTCTTCCCTGTCTTCGACTGGACTCCTGGAGTTCGGCTGTGGATCTCTGCATCTGCTTCCATCAGTTAATATATGAAGGCTCTAGGGTGACAGTTAGGGTATTCTGCAATCTGGTTACTGGGGTAGGCCATTTCAGGCACCCTCTCAACTATTGCTACTAGTCTCATTTGGGTTTGTCCTTGTGGATTCCTTTGAATTTCCCTAGCACCAGTTAACATTTTCTTTGACAGAAGTATCCATTTATTCTATTGTGTCTTTAATGCCTGAGAGTCTTCCACCTCTTGTATTCTGTTGCTGAATCTTGCCCTGCAGTTCTTGTTTGAGTTCCTAAAGTTTTCATTTTCAGATTTCTCTCAGTTTTTGTTTTATTTTTTTTTCTGCTTTCGGGTCTTCAACTCCTTTATTTATTTATTTTCACTGTTTGTTTTTGTTTTCATAGATTCCTTTATGGAATCTATTCAGATCCTCTTTAAGAGCCTCTATCATATTTATAAAGGCTATTTTAAGGTCTTGTGCGTTGCAATGCTCAAGGCTTGGTGTGGTAGATTTGCTGGGGTCTAGTGAAGATGTATTGCCTTGGCTGTTATTGTATGTATTTTTACTGGCATCTAGGCATCTAGGTTTGAAAAGATGTAATTCTATATGAGTGGGTTGAGTTGGTTGTTGAGTGGGTGTTTTGTTTCTTGATTTCTGTTTCCTCTCTGGTTCTTGGGAAATTATGGTGGTTGTGTTGCATGGTAGGAAATTCTTCTGGGATCATGCTAGTTGTGATCACTGGGGGTTCCAGATAAAATGTGTTTCTAGGTATTTGGAGCTAACATTTAGGAATGGAGATGAGTTCAGAGGAGAGATATCTGAAGGGGTTAAAAAGAGTGAAGAAAGGAGGGTGTTCTACCAGGACTTACTTAGTCCTCTGGGAATGGGGGCAATGAGTGAAGTGAGGACACAGTAGACGGTCTGCTACAGACGTGGAGATGTGACTCAGGGTCTTAACTTGGAGAAGCTGCTGAGGCACAGTTGAAAATCTGCAGGTAGCCTACTTGAAGTGGTCTTTGGGTTCCCAGGGAGTGCCTGATGGTGTTGAGTGCTAGAATAAAACAATATGTGGTACAAAGAAAGTTTGGAGTGGAAGATCTGTATATTCTATTGGAGATGGGTGAAGAGAGAAAGTAGAGACCCAAAACAGGTGGTATGGTACAATGGTACAGACTTGGGGTGGGTGGATGAGAATGGGGTCTTAGACTTGGAGGAGACAAGGGAGAGGAGAAGAACTGCAGTTAGCCTACCTTCTTCCTTTGTCAGAGTAGACTGTGTCTTTCTAGGGAGTGCTTGTGGAGTTGGGGTCCAGGGTAAAGCAGTAAGTATTGGTAGGGAAATTAGGAGGGAAGATCTGTGTGATCCTCTATAGATCATGGCCAGAGGTGTGGGAAGGAAGGCAGGATTCAGCAAGTGGTCTGCTGCAGAGCTGGAAAAAGACTGGGGGTTGGTTTAGGTGAGCTGAAGCAGAAGTGAAATCTGCACTTAGCCCACCTGCTTTCCTGGCTGATGTCACCCTCTCTGTCTTTTTTTTTTTTTTTTTTTTTTTGGTTTTTCGAGACAGGGTTTCTCTGTGTAGCTTTGCGCCTTTCCTGGAGCTCACTTGGTAGCCCAGGCTGGCCTCGAACTCACAGAGATCCGCCTGGCTCTGCCTCCCGAGTGCTGGGATTAAAGACGTGTGCCACCAACGCCGGCCCTCTCTGTCTTTTATAACCACCCAAAGACTAAATTAGGAGTTGGGTACTCAATGCTCAGGGAACCTGTCATATAAAGGAACATACTCTATATACTGAACACAATATGCTAATTGTCATATTTTGTGATGCAGAAAGTTTCTTGGTTCTGAATCTAGAATACTGTGCTTGTATCCACAAACCTGCAGGAGGCTAATTTTTTCACTTGGTAATTTTTTGGTTCATCCTGGCTTATGAGGTAGTAAGACTGTGCTGAGCATGAAGAATTGGTCTTTTAGATAAAAGAAAGTTGATAGTCTAGATAAGTAATCTGACTTGAGAGAAATCAATAGGCAACAGCAACAAAATAAATGATCAAATTTGTTGAATAGCTAGTCCATAAAGTTCTTTATTTCCTGCCAATAAGTAACTTCATAGGACAT
The DNA here is from genome assembly GCA_902168415.1 of Peromyscus melanophrys. Taxonomy (NCBI): domain Eukaryota; kingdom Metazoa; phylum Chordata; class Mammalia; order Rodentia; family Cricetidae; genus Peromyscus; species Peromyscus melanophrys. The sequence goes on from CABHPR010125361.1 coordinate 7,401, forward strand.
AGAACAGCAAAAATTAGATTCAATGATAACCCCAGGGAAGGGTTTGGGGTTTCTCACTCCTTCTCAAATGGTTCTAACTCTTCTACCAATGCATCATTCAGAAATAACTCATTTTGTCATGGACTTGGCAGAAAGTTGTGTCCTTACAAAGCATTGTTGCACATATGCTCCTGCACTGAACTTTTAAATCCTGGGAATTTAGAGATACTGAATAGCAATGGGAAGTATGTGAACTCAATTCAATTAATGTGGGAGGCAAGAATAGGATAGATAAATGGTGGTACTATAAATAATTAATTACAAGAGCCAAGCTCCAAAATGCAGCAAAATATACCTTGTTCATAGCACACAGTGAGATTTCCATCCTGTGTGATCACTAATCATTTCTCCATCTTTTCCATAGACCCACATTACCAATAGAAAATGTTACTGGATGAGCATCTATGTCCTTAAGAGGTTTGATATACAACTACCCAAACATAATAGAGACTGTGGATAGGTACAAGTCTGATTATTTTGTTCTTTCTTGTGCAAGTTTCCGTGCTTTCATTCAACTTGTCCATTTTGGGAGAAAGAGTGCCTAAAAAAAACACTAGGACACATTTTCAGGGAAGGGGTAGGATCTAAGTGTGGAAATATGTTGAGGTAAATTCGTACACTTCTGTTCATATGTTCATGTCTGAATATATTATAGCAATTAATGCAGTATATGTCTTTCTTTTTTAAATAAAAGTTAGAGTGAATGGTGTCAGTTGAGAGTGATCACATCTAGAGAAGAGTTGAGACATTTTTAATCTACCACCTGATGGTCTTATTGCACAATGACTGGTCTCTGAACTGGTAACTTTACTGATTGTCACCTCTGATAAAGGGAGTTGCAAATAACTACAGGCATCCTTTGAGGATTTAGACTGCTATTTGCCTCAACCATCCACTAGTTAACATCCCCTTTGAAAGTGGCTTCTTTACCTGCTGTTGGCAAGCTTATGCAACTAGACTTATGACTCTAACACAGTAGTTCTATTTCAGAACAGGACAGCTCAGACTCCACAGCTAGGAAGGAGGAAAGGATATAGGAGACTAAAAATTGTTGAATTGAAATTGGGTTAATCAAGAATACCATTGTCTAGCTCTATCTATAATTCATAATTGTGGGAAATAGTGATATAAGATATTTTGAGGAAAACAAACATCCTCTATTCTGCTATCTCAAAATTACCCCACTGAATGGAGCCCAGTATTCATAGACAGAGTCCAACTACATGAATTGGCTCACTGATGGTTTGGCCAAGATAATCTCAAAGTGCTCATTGGGCTCCTCAGTTAATCAGCTGTTATATCTTATTATCACTTTCAAGCTTTTGAAATAAGCTTTTTATATCTGCTGTGTTGTCTTATTGAAAAAAACTTTTCGATTGAATTTCCTATTGAACAGTTGCTGATTTGCACCAGACTTAAAGATTATAAAGAATATGTGTATTGTTCATCTATCCCCCCCCAGTGATATAATTTTTCAAACCAGAGTATGATTTCTTAACAAGGATATAGATACCAAGGCAATTCATTCATAGTGTTTTGATTTCTTGAGTTTTATTCTAGGCTTATTTATAATTCTGGTGAATGTGATAATGTACACACACATGAATTATTAACAAAATTTTAGAATACATGTAGGTCTGGTTGAGACTCTGTAAAGTCCATAGTCATCTTTGTCTTTCCCTGGCCTACCTCATGCTATATCCTAACTCCAGAACACCAATATTTTCCACTTTGAAATTCCAGCTTGATAATTTTTAAATTTTTATCTTAGTATAGTGGTAATCCATGCAACTCCTGAAAGTGGCTATCATAGTCTCTTTTTTCATAGTATGACCTACCATGTCCTAAACTCCAAACCCTTATGGAACATATTCTGACCAGTTTTAAAATATATTCACCCTTCCAAATCAAATCTCTTCTCAGCATCTTATGTCATATGACATAAGCTCAAAATTTAGGCTCTTCTAAACCTTATCATTTCAAAGTCCAGGATATCATCATTTGGGTCACATAAAGCTTGTCCAGATGACCCTTCACCATGTGGAACAGGAAACACATATAAATCCTGCCCATCTCTGGACCAAAAACCCTGAAACAAAGATTATCTCTTTGTCTTCCTCAGAACTACAGATGGAACATTGGAGAATATCCTACATCCACAGACCATTTACACACAGTGGAAACAGCAAAGGGAAAATCTTCACTTTTCTCTGCAATGCTTACATCCAGCAACTACTGGTTTTCTTTAGTTATATTTCAAGATCTGGTCAGAGTTTTGAATCACTTTTATTTTATTTTCAATAATTGCAGCATACATTTGAAGCTAAGAAGACTTATGAGAATATTTGTACTTGCCAATAGAATTTAGGATCAGCCTACTTTTCTTCTGCATTATTTCCATCCCACTTAAAGCTTAAGCTCATATTTTTCCCTACTGAATCAACTTTATTTTTATTATTAAATTTATTTATTTTATTTGTATGAGTGTTTTGTTTGCATATGTGTGTGAATGTGTTTGTGTTTGTGTGTGTGTGTGTGTGTGTGTGTGTGTGTGTGTGTGTGTGTGTGTTTGTGTGGTGTGAGTCCTTGAACTGGAGTTATGGATAGCTATGTGCTGCTATGTGGGTTCTGGGAATCAAACTCAGATTCTCTGCAAGAAAAATCACTCTTAATACATCTCTCTATTCCATGAAGCAACATTTTTTTTAATTACTTAGGGCTCCCATCATGTTTAGAACCAATTATTCCATTAGGCAGAATATATTTCTTGGATGTTTATAAGCTATCATCTTTCTTTTTTGGCTGACTCTTGACACGGATGAAAGATAATAACTTTCAGAATCCTATGTACTTTCTAATTTTGTACAAAAGGTCTTTGGGGCATATCTTTAAAGTCTTAAAAGGATTGCATGTGATAATACACTTTTTCTGAACTCTTTTTAGTAAATGATAGTCTAATTTTACACCCAGGCTTCTCTATGCCCAATTTCAGTAGCTATCCAGCTTCTCATATACTATTCTCTACAGAAGTTGATCAAACTAAAAGTATTTCACATAGATGAAGGCCTTTTCCCTCTTCTTTCCTCTTACATTTCACTATTTCCAGCAAGAAGACACATAAACACACTTACAGCCTGTAAGAACACCCTTTGCCTAAAACTTAGGAGGCACTTAACTAAGAAAAATTATATCACTAACAACCACTAGATAACAATCACTCTCCTTCTTCTAGTTTCCAAAATGTACTCAAGTCTTTTGGACCATGGTAAGTTATTTGAAATCCAGAATTCTGTTAACAGTACAAGTTGATTAATACATCTTTCTAAGTGGATGCACAATGCTCTTCAAAATGTCTTCTAGTATCTACTGTCTTGCTAGTCCCCAGTTGCTACCACAGTTTAGGAATTTGTAAATAGCACCATAATTCTAAATGTGTATTTTCTTTTAACACAACTGCGGAACATTTCAACAACGCAGTGAAAGTTCATTTCCTATATCAAAGTCACTGTCCCTGAGAAACCTAGGCTCAGTATCTCACAAGGTTGCAAGATTTGAGCCAGATGAATCACTCACATACAGGATGGAGTCCTCTTCAAGTACTCACTTCAGATTGGGGAAGAGAGACTGGGCTTTCTGAGGCTGCTGCCAAGTGATAAAATGCAACACTTTCCACAAGAGGCAGTTTTCTTCATGGCCTGTCATACTGTGACCCTACTATTTCTAAGTTCCATAAAATGGTTTTACTGATTAGTTTCTACTAGTATTGTGTTCCTTTTAATTAAGTTAAGTCAGATGATTAGAGACTGCATATTCAGTATCGATTTTTGCCATTTTTGTTAAAAAGTTATATAATCGTGAACTGGAAGCTACCAAATAGTGGGTTACTACTCATGTTCCTGATGACTGAGTCATACAAGGGTGTCGGCTATTGGATACCATGTTGGAGTATTTCAGCTATTGATTTTCCTCAAGAGTTATTGATCTTTCCTAACATAATTCTAAAGGAATTTGCTGGAAGTTCATGATTCTAGCTTAGTCCATTTGGGGTATTATATCAAACTACCATATACCAGGTGGTCAGTAAATAGTAAATTTTTATTTGTATATATGTACCAAGACAGAGTCTCTTTATAGAGCTCTGGGTGTTCTGGAACTCACTATGTTGAGAATGGTGGCATTGATCTCACAGATATCCACTTGCCTTTACCTCCTAAGTAATAGAATTAAAGGCATATGCCAACATGCCTGGCCTCATTTCTATGTTTCTAAGGAATGAAAAATGTCCAATAACAAGGCACCAATAGATTTTGTGTCTGGTGAGGATCTGATTATTGGTCCACAAATGTCCATTTTACTACTTTAATGATGAAGAGAATAAGGGAGTTCTATGATGTAGTCTATGAAGCCTCTACCTTTATGACATTACCATCTTACAAAGGCCCTTGGAAATGCTCTCACATTGGACAATAGGATTTAAAATATGGGTTTGAAAAATACAGGCAGTGGTATATATAAAGCTAGTTCTTTGAAGAGTTTGTGATATAGAGAGAACACATGCAGGAATCAATCATCCCATCCCCTACATACTACACAGCAAGTATCTGGATTATTGTATACATCCAGCAAAGAGGTAGCATAACAAGCTTTGGTAGAAGGAATATACACTTACTGTCTTTTTAGATAAGTAACGCATTGACAAATAATACGTGTTTGTTACTAAAGTATACAACAGTAGTAATTATACTTCTTCAAGAGAAAAAAGGATAAATTGCATTGTTTTAGGAAAATGCCAGTAATAGGTTTGTTTCTAGGATCTCTGACCTTTCTAGCCACAGTTTTATAGTACTATATATTATATATTAATATATTATCTGTATATTGTATATAAGATACGCTCCTACAAATTATATATATATATATATATCAATACACATGTTATACTATATTTACAGGTTAAGTTTATAGAACCATACATGAATTTCCTTTTACTGAATAGGTCTTAAGTCCTGTTCAGCTTATGGTACCTCAAGATAATATTGCCACTGTTACACTAGTGAGGTTATCTTATCAGACAAGTCATCATTGCTGGTTTTTTGCTTTGTAACTAGGTAGGACTATCAGTTGATTTTCTCCCTTGGCAGTTCACAAAGCATCATCCTCAAGGAGGGGCTTCCAGGTCAGTTCCAGCTCAATTCCTCCAACTCCTGTGTCCAGTGCATGGGGTATATTCAGCAATGGAGTATTTTTCACCTCCTGGATTCAAAGGTAAATGAAGTACCCTACAGTGTTTTAAGAAAATTTAAAATTCCCTTGACCAGGAATTCTTGGGGAAGTTTTCCACACCTGGAAATGAAGGAAGCACAGTCATACAAAGTGGTAAAACTCCATAAATGCCTGTGGAATATGAAACCATACTTTTACCTAAAGGTGAAATTTTCTGGCTTGTTACCTCAGTAGCCTAATTCCTGAAATTTTGCTTTTAATGAATGAATTGCTAATAATTTACTGATCAGACTAACATTCCAAATAATATGCACAGATCCTAATCCTCATTACATAATAAATGTTATCATAAATGTAAAAAGGCACTTTTCACATATATTATTAACATGGATGTTAGAGATGGGAATATTAACCAGATGCATCTAATTTAGTCATATGAGTTATTAAAGACTGAATATCTTGTCAGGCTAAGACGGAGGGAGAGAGGGACTGGAATGAGGACCCACTTAACATGAGGATAAAGTGTATGCTGCTGTGATCAGTCAAGCATGAAGCATAGAGGCAAAACAGGCTATCCAGAGCAACAACGACAAAAAGGTGGAAACTCAAGGGGACAGATGTAGGACACCAAAAGGCAAGGTAGTATGGCGATATTTTACCTTACATCCTGTGAGATTTAAGTGTGTCATTTAAAAATTACTTAACAGGGTGGTCGTTTTTCTTTTCTTTCCTCAGAGCCATAACACAAAACTCTACATATTTGGTATCTGTGAGTAAGCTGCCATTATAAGTTAATGGAATTTACAACTCCATAAATTAGTGTAGATTCAACGTATCATACAACAATGGGAATTTCTTTCTGCTATATTTCTTTTTTTATTTTATAATTTAATTTAATTTTACATATCAGCCATGGATTCCCTTGTCCTCCCCCCTCCGGACCCCCCCCCACAACTTCCCCCCAGCCCACCTCCCATTCCCATCTCCTCCAGGGCAAAGATTCCCCTGGATATTGAGTTCAACCTGGTAGATCAGTTCAGGCAGGTCCAGTCCCCTCCTCCCAGGCTGAGCTAAGTGTCCCTGCATAAGCCCCAGGTTCCAAACAGCCAGCTCATCCAATGACTGAGGAAACCAGATGCAGAGATCCACAGCCAGGCCCCAGGTGGAGCTCCAGGAGTCTAGTTGGCGAGAAAGAGGAGGGTTTGTATGAGCAAGAATTGTTGAGACCAAAATTGGAAAAAGCACAGGGACAAATAGCCAAACGAATGGAAACACATGAACTATGAACCAATAGCTGAGGAGCCCCCAATTGGATCAGGCCCTCTGGATAAGTGAGACAGTTGATTAGCTTGAACTGTTTGGGAGGCATCCAGGCAGTGAGACTGGGACCTGTCCTCTGCTATATTTCTTGAGGAGTAGAGTACCAATAATTTTTATCAGAATACTAGATACTCAAAGATGGCAAAGTAAAAAATCGCTTAATGATTGTCTTACCAAAAACTGTCTTTCAAAATACTAATATGTTCTGATGAGGACAGAAACCAGTTCCTTCTGTGAACCTTTGTCTCCAGCAGAAGAAAATAGCACTTGTCACCATGACACTTTTATTTCACCAAGGATTTGTTTGAAAATTAAAGTTAAGAGTTTACAGTGGAACTAGTTAAAACAATGGCAAGTTTCTTTTTCCACCAGCAGGCAATGTCATATTATTTTGAATACATGAACACATAATGTCAGTGTAGGTGTGGACTATCCTGATTTAACTGAAGTTGGAAAAAAAAGAATTATGCACTTAAAGTTTCTTACATGTTTTACATGTTAACATGTTTGCTTGTTTTTTTCTTCTGTGTATCCCTGGTTGTCCTGGAACTCTTTCTCTAGACCAGGCTGACCTCAAAGATCTACCTGCCTCTGCCTGCCAGTGCTGGGATTAAAGGCATACACCACCACACCCAGCTCATGTTACCATTGTTAAAACTTTTAAAATATTCAATTATTGCAGTTCATGTAACATTGTAAGAACTCATGCTAGCTGCAACCTGAGAAGTATTCATGGAGTAAGTCACTGCTACTCTTATAGAACATGTTTGTTTCCAGAAGTTCTGTAATGTGCTCATGTAATGTGCAGAGTACTCTGAAGTCTTTTATATGTAGCTGTTATTGTTTTTCTCTGAACTTGTGTGATAGCCATCACAGCAACAGTGTTGTGATGAGATCTAAGTAATAGCACTTAGCTAGGTCTCTCCGCGTAAGTATAATTTATTAAAAATTGTATTACCACTTTCAACAGAATTCTAATCATTCTTATAATGCTACAGGATTTTAAAAATTATTTTTGGAGAGCCATCATACTTCCACTGTAGAAGCACACATTGCAAAATATGTATTGATGCATTCAAGAAATGCTTCTCCTAATTCTGCAGCCCATAAACTGAGGAAATAAATCTGAAACAATAAAACAGTAATGCCGTTTATTACACTATGGCCGTGTGATGTTTGTGCATTCTCAGCAAGCCATTCTAATGAGTCCCCTTCTTTACGGATATTTACTGGCAATGGCTTTACCACCTATAACTACCACTTGGTAAATGAAGCAGCATATAAGACTTTATTTACTTTTTTTCATAACTATGACTGTTGTCACTTCAAATCCATCTTCTTCATAAAATGTTTTGGGTATTATCACTGTGTATTTAATATACATAATCTCATCACCAAAAATTAATTGACAAACTGCTTGAGAAATTCATGAACTATGTCAAAAAGAAAATTCAGATCTCTAGATTAATTTACTTAATGGAAACTTATAGTTTAAGAACTGCTGAAGATAGAGGCAGGAAGATGCTTCATGTGTCATACATTTAACCATGAGGAGGGATGAACTTCTTTGTTCTGTTTATATTTTAGATGCTTTCCTTCTCTGAAAAACTCCAGTTCTAAACATAGAATCCATAAAGATGAATATTCATAAAGACAAGGCCAGTAATCTGAAAATCCTCTTTTCTGCAGTTCTGAAAGCTATAGTTTTTCCCTTCCTACACTAACTGACTCCTCAATCTCCAATGGAAAACTGTTTGATCCCATAGAGCTACCACATAATACCTAATTTTCTGACATTTCCCTCACTGGACATGGAGGTGGGATGAAATTCTTGTATATTTCTTGTATATGCTGCATGCACACATACACACACACACACACACACACAGAGAGAGAGAGAGAGAGAGAGAGAGAGAGAGAGAGAGAGAGAGAGAGAGAGAGAGAGAGAG
>CABHPR010125361.1:15941-32667 GCA_902168415.1 Peromyscus melanophrys
GAGAGAGAGAGAGAGAGAGAGAGAGAGAGAGAGAGAGAGAGAGAGAGGTGGTACTGATAGAGTTATAAGGAGAATGAGGAGCAGCAGGAAGGGTGTGAGCCTGTGGGCTGGAGAGAATTTAGTTTAGGGGAGGAACTGAGAAGAGCTAGGATGCTTAATATGGACTTTGAAATGTATAACAGGTACTTGTGATACTGACAGAGCCTGGAGGACAGCATACACTTTGGTGCGCTAAGAGGCACTACAAATAGCCATTTGTCTCTTCTGCCAGTGATAAAGGAAATGACTTCTTTTGTTAGAAAAAAATGGGCTTCACAACTTCATGAGGAATTCTGGCTTCTATTTAAACACCAGAAATACTCTTCTTACATTATTCAATTAAATTATGCATTTTACATGCTACTGCAATTTCCACTCCCTCTTCTCTCCTCCCATTCCCTACCCCCATCCTCATGCCCCAATCTACTCCATCTCTGTTTCTGTTCAGAAAGGGGTAAGTCTCTCTTGGATATCAGAAAATTCTGGAATATCAAGTTGCCTAAGACTGAGCACCTCTTGTTGTGTTTAGGCTGAACTAGGCCATCCAGTATGAGACAAAGTTTTCCATGAGCCAGTTGAATCATTAGGGATAGCCCCTGCTCCCATTGTTAGGAATTCTACAAGTAGAATAAGCTACACAACTGTCACATACATGTAGAGGGCTTAAGTCAGTCTCATGTAGGCTCCCTGGTTGTTGGTTCAGACTCTGAGTTCTTCTGAGCCAGCTTAGTTGTTTCTCTGGATTTTTTTTTCATGGTATTCTTGACACCTCTGGCTCTTAAAATACTTCCTCCTTCTCTTCAGCAGTATTCCCTGAGCTCTGCCTAATGTTTGGCTATGGGTCTCTGTATCTGTCTCCATCAGTTACTGGATGAAGGCTCTCTGATGACATTTGGGGTAGTCACTAATCTGATCACTGGGGATGGCCAGTTAAGACTACATATGCACTATTGCTAGGAGTTTTAGCTGGGGTCATCCTTGTAGTTTTATGGGAATTCCCTTGCATTTGGTTTCTACCTGACCCTGAAAAGCTCCCCTTTATAGTCATCTCTTTCAGAACTCTCCTCCTCCACCCACTCCCCTAACTGGTTCCTCCAGTTCCCATCTCCACCTGCTCCCTCTCCCTGTCCACCCATGAGAGATCTTCAATTTTCCCTTGTGAGGGAGAACCATACATGCCCTCTTGGGCCCTCTGGGTGTGTGGTTTGTATCATGGTTTGTTGCTGGAAAATTTCCCAAGTCCCGCCAGCTCCCAAGTCCCGCCAGTCCCAGAAACCACTTACAAAATAAACACACAGACGCTTACATTATTTAAACTGCTTGGCCATTAGCTCAGGCCTATCATTGTCTAGCTCTTACTCTTATATTTAGCCCATTTCTATTAATCTCTACTTTGCCACGTGGCTCGTGGCTTACCGGTACTTTACATCTTCCTTGTTCTCGCTGCGGCTCCAGGCCGTCTCTCCCTATCCTTCCTTCCTCCTCAATTTTTCTCTCTGTTAGTCCCGCCTATACTTCCTGTCTGGCTATTGGCCAATCAGTGTTTATTGACATACAGCGATATCCACAGCAATGGTTCCCTTTAATTTATAGTTAATATTCACTTGTGAGTAAATACATACCATGTTTGTCTTTCTGGGTCTTGGTTACCTCACTCATGATGATTTTCTGTAGTTTTATCCATTTGTCTTCAAGTTTTCTGATGTTATATTTTTCTAACAATTGAGTAATATTCCATCGTTTAAATGTACCACATTTTCTTTATCCATTCTTTGGTTGAGGGGCATCTAGGTTGGTTCCAGGTTCTGACTATTACAAATAAAGCTGCTGTGAACATAGATGAGCAAGTGTCCTTATGGTACAATTGAACATACATTGAATAAATGCCCAAGAGTGGCACAGGTGGATCTTGAGGAAGATTGATACCTAATTTTCTGAGAAACCACCATATTGATTTCCAAGTGGCTGTTCAAGTTTTCACTCAATCAGCAATGGAGGAGTGATTCCCTTGCTCTACATCCTTTCCAGCATAAGCTATCATTTGTGTTTTTGATCTTAGCCATTCTGACAGGTATAAGATGGAATCTCAGTCATCTTCATTGGTATTTCCTTGATGGCTAAGGATGATAAACAATTCTTTAAGTGTTGCTCTGCCATTTGAGATTCTTCTGTTTAGAATTTTCTGTTTAGGTCTGTACCCCATTTTTTCATTGGATTATTTGGTTTTTGGATGTCCAGTTTATTGAGTTCTTTCTATACTTTGGAGATTAGCTCTCTGTCAGATGTGGGCTTGGTGAAGATCTTTTCCCATTCTTTAGTCTGCCATTTTGTCTTACTGGCAGTGTCCTTTGCCTTATTTCCAGTTCCAAGAGGCCCTATTTATTTTCAGTCTTAGTGTCTATGTTATTGACATTTTGTTTAGGAAGTTGTCTCCTGTGCCAGTGAGTTCAAGGCTATTCCCCACTTTCTCTTCTACCTGGTTCAGTGTAACTAGATTTATGTTGAGGTCTTTGATCCACTTGGACTTGAGTTTTGTGCAGGATGATAGATCTGGTTCTATTTGCATTCTTCTACAATGGCAATATCCAGTTATATCAGAACCATTTTATGAATATGCTTTCTTTTTTCCATTGTATATTTCTGGCTTCTTTATCAAAAGTAGGTGTCCATAGGTATTTGGAATTATGTCTATGTCTTCCATTCTATTCCATTGATCAATGTATCCATATTTATGCCAATACCATGCTGGTTTTTTTTACTATAGCTCTGATCAGGGATGATGGTACCTCTAGCAATGGTTTTATTGTACAAGATATTCTGGGGTTTTTCTTTTTCCACATGAAGTTGAGTATTGTTCTTCTAAGGTCTGTAAATAATTGTGTTGGATTTTTGATAGAAATTGCATTGAAATTGTAGATTGCTTTTGGTAAAATGGCTATTTTTACTCTATTAATCCTATATGATTCATGAACATGGGAGATCTTTCCATCTTCTAATATTGTCTTCAAATTCTTACTTCAAAAACTTGAACTTCTTCTCATATAGGTCTTTTACTTGCTTGGTTAAAGTTACCCCAAAATATTATTTACTGTTTTTGCCTATTGTGAAGGATGTTGTTTCCCTGGTTTCTTCTTTAGTCCTTTTAATATTTGTATTTATAAGGGCTATTGCTTTTTTTTGTCTGTTATTCTTATATGCAGCCACTTTGCTAAAGGTGATTATCAGCTGTAGGAGCTCCAAGGTAGAATTCATGGAGTCATTTATGTGTACTATCATGTCATCTTCAAATAGTGATAATTTGACTTCTTCTTTTCCAATTTGTATATCCTTGATCTCCTTTAGTTGTATTTTTCTCCAGCAAGAATTCAAATATGATATTGAATAGATATGGAGAGAATGGACAGCCTTGTCATGTTCCTAATTTTAGAGTAATTTCCTTAAATCTCTCTTCATTTAATTTGCTGTTGGCTATTGGCTTGCTGTATATTTATTTTATTATAATTAGGTATACTCCTTGCATCCTTGATGTCTCCAAAACTTTTATCATGAAGAGGTATTGGTTTTTGTCAAAGAATCTATCAGCAACTAAAGAGATAATCATGTTTTTTTTTCAGTTTATTTATACAGTGTATTACATTGATAATTTGATCATGTTGAACCATCCCTACATCTCTGGGATGAATCCCACTTGATCATGGTGGATGATCTTTTTGATGTGTTCCTTTTTTTTTTTTAATTAAGAGATTTTCTATTCTATTCAAGGCTGCACAAAGTATCTCACCATAGGCACCAGGCTCCAAAAAGGCAGCTCATGCACCAGGAATAGGTCCTGGTCCCACTGCCTGCCCCCCCCCAAACAGTTCAAGCCAAACAACTGTCTCACTTATTCAGATGGCCTAGTCCAGTACCACGGGGGCTCCTCAGCTATTGGTCCACAGTTCATGTGTCTCCACTAGTTTGGCTAGTTGTCTCTGTACTCTTTCCAATCATGGTCTCGGTATCTCTTGCTCATAGAATCCCTCCTCTGTCTCTTCAGTTGAACTCAGCCTGGGACCCAGCTGAGGATCTCTGCATCTGCTTCCATCAGTCACTGGATGAGGGTTCTATGATGACAGTTAGGGTATTCAGCAATCCAATCACCAGAGTAGGTCAGCTCAGGCACCCTCTCGACCATTGCCAGTATTCTATGGTGGAGTCATCTTTGAGGATTCCTGAGGACCCCCCTCGTACTCTGCTTCTCTCTATTCCCATGGTGCCTTCATTTATCTTGGTATCCCTTTCCTTGTTCTCCCACTCTGTTCCTGATCCAGTTTGGACCTCCCACTCCCCTAAGTTCTCATTCCCCAGTCCCTTGTCCTCCATTACTGCCCCCTCACCCCCAGCTTGCTCATGTAGATCTCATCCATTTCTCCATCGCTGGGCAATCCCTGTGTCTTTCCTAGGGTTCTGGCATTCAGTTTGCCAGTACTTTATTGAGTATTTGTTGCATCAGTGTTCATGAGGGAGATTGGTCTGTAATTCTCTTTCTTTGTTAAGTCAGTTTGGTTTGAGTCTAAAAAGAATTTGGTAATGGTCTTTCTGTTTCTATTTTGTGGGATATTTCAGGAGTACTGATATTAGCTCTTCTTTGAAATTCTGGTAGAATTCTGTGCTGAAATCATCTGGCCCTGGGCTTTTCTTGGTTGGGAGACTTTCTATTTCTTTAGTGTAGCTAGAGTTTTCCTACTGGGCCCACAGTCAGGACAAATCTCTCTCACCCGCCAGTCCCACAGCCGCTCAGACCCAACCAAGTAAACACAGAGACTTATATTGCTTACAAACTGTATGGCCGTGGCAGGCTTCTTGTTAACTCTTCTTATATCTTAAATTAATCTATTTTTATAAATCTATACCTTGCCACATGGCTTGTGGCTTACCGGCATCTTCACATGCTGTTTGTCATGGTGGTGGCTGGCAGTGTCTGGCAGCGTCTGGCAGCCTTCCACTTCTCAGAATTCTCTCCTCCTTGTCCCGCCTATACTTCTTCCTGCCTGACCACTGGCCAATCAGTGTTTTATTCATTGACCAATAAGCAACATGTTTGACATACAGGCCATCCCACAGCACTTCCCCTTTTCTTTTTTTTTTTCAAAAAGGAAGATATTAACATTAACATAGTAAAATTACATATAATTTGGGAATTTGGGCGTAGCTGCTCTTACTACTTCCTGCTGGACGGGGGCGCTGTATCTTATGTGGACACAAAGAAAATTTTAGGATTATGGAGTAGTCCATGAGGCTGTATTGTCTGAGCCAGTTGCCTTCAAACCATCCTGGATGTTGGATCATCTGGGCCATGGTGTCATCGGAGACCTTTCAGGGGGTCTTGGCTGGTCAAACCTGATGTATCTTAATCTGGAATAAATCCATAGCCTCTGGCTTTCTGTGGAAACAAAAGCAGAGCTTCCTTTCCAAAGCAACATATCCTTACATCCAAATTTTGAATTCAAGGTACCTTTAAAATATACATTTTGGCATAACTCAACAGCTTTTGCAGTCAAATGTTTTTCTTCAGTTACGAATATCAAAGAGAACATAATCCAGATTCTCTGTGTGGTAGCCATCTTTGTGTGGCTTATTTTTTATATTACCTTGAGCCTATTGCTTTAAACTGCAGCGTTCTAAGGCTGAAATGGCACTATGGCTGCTGGCTCCGCCCACCTCCGCTTCCCAACATGGCGGTGATACTTTTACCACCAGCTCTGGGAGCCTTCGTGGGTCTATGTTTCTATCAAAGCAGCGTGTAGCCCAGAAACCTCTTTTTTTGTTTTGTACTAGCAAAGGCTAAATCCACCAAGCAGTTTAATGTGCCACTTGCAGACGCCTCATTCCCGCCATACTGCAGGTCGAGCGCGCATGCCAGGAACCCACCATAGTGACTCAAACACGCAGGCTGCCACTAACTTGAAAGAGACAACTAGGAACTGTTTTTAGCTCCGTTTTAGTATCTTTTTTCTCAGGTTTTAGGTGGAAACTCTTGCCAACACGTTGGGCGCCATTTGTAGCTAGAGTTTTCCTACTGGGCCCACAGTCAGGACAAATCTCTCTCACCCGCCAGTCCCACAGCCGCTCAGACCCAACCAAGTAATCACAGAGACTTATATTGTTTACAAACTGTATGGCCGTGGCAGGCTTCTTGTTAACTCTTCTTATATCTTAAATTAATCTATTTTTATAAATCTATACCTTGCCACATGGCTTGTGGCTTACCGGCATCTTCACATGCTGTTTGTCATGGTGGCGGCTGGCAGTGTCTGGCAGCGTCTGGCAGCCTTCCACTTCTCAGAATTCCTCCTTGTCCCGCCTATACTTCTTCCTGCCTGACCACTGGCCAATCAGTGTTTTATTCATTGACCAATAAGCAACATGTTTGACATACAGACCATCCCACAGCACTTTTAGGGATTATAGGTCTGTTTAAATTGTTTATCTGATGTTGGTTTAATTTGTGTAGGTGGTATCTATGAAAAAATTGTCCTTTTAGATTTTTCCAATTTTGTGGAGTACAGATTTTTGAAGTATGACCTAATCATTCTCTGAATTTCCTCAGTGTCTATTTTTATCTCCCCCTTTTCATTTCTGATTTTGTTAATTTGGATACTCTCTCTCTCTCTCTCTGCCTTTTGGTTAGTTTGGATAAGGGTTTGTCTATCTTATTGATTTTCTCAAAGAACCAACTCTTTGCTTCATTGATGCTTTGTATTTTTCTATTTGTTTCTATTTTATTGATTTCATCCCTGAGTTTGATATTTCTGATATCTACTCCTCTTGGGTGCATTTGTTTCTTTTTGTTCTAGTGCTTTACATTTTGCTGTTAAGTTGTTAGTATGAAATTTCTACAAATTCTTTATGAGTGCACTTAGAACTCTGAACTTTCCTCTCAGCACTGCTTTTAATGTATCGCTTAAGTCTGAGTATGTTTTGCATTCATTTTCATTGAATTATAGGAAGTCTCTAATTTCTTTCTTTATTACTTCTTTGACCCAGTGATAATTCTGTTGAGAGTTTTTCCATTTTCCTGAGTTTGTTCACTTTCTGAGGTTTGTGCTGGTGTTTCATGTGAACTCTAATCCATGCTGATCTGATATATACAGGGAGTTGTTGTATTTTTTTTATTGTTAAGACTTTATTTGTGACCAAGTATGTGATCAATTTTGGAGAAGTTTCAATGAGGTGATAAGAAGAAGGTATAGTGTTTTATGTTTCAGTGAAATGTTCTGCATGTATATGTTACGTCCATTTGAGCCCTAACATCTGCTAGTCCCTTTATTTCTCTGCTTAGTTTCTGGTAGATGACCTTACCCTTGGTGAGTGTGGGGTATTGAAGTCTCCTACTATTTTTTTTTTTTTTGGTTTTTTGAGACAGGGTTTCTCTGTGTAGCTTTGCGCCTTTCCTGGAACTCACTTGGTAGACCAGGCTGGCCTCGAACTCACAGAGATCCGCCTGCCTCTGCCTCCCAAGTGCTGGGATTAAAGGCGTGCGCCACCACCACCCAGTGAAGTCTCCTACTATTAATGTGTGTTGTTTTGTATGTGATTTAAGCTTTATTAATGTTTCTTTTACAAATGTGGATGCCTTTGTATTTAGGGTATAGATGTTCAGAATTAAAACCCCATCTTGGTGGATTTGTCCTTTGATGTTAGAATGTATAAAATAGAATTACTGGTTTTCCCTCCAATGTTGTTTATCTCAAAATCTTCACAATTTTAGAGTAGTACCTTTCATTCTTTTAAAGTTACAAAATACTTATGTCTATTCAAGTTAACTTTTTGTTTCTTACCACATGTTAAAATGTCATTTTCAAAATGTACCTTGAGTCCAACTACTTCCTATCCTCTTAGTTTATATAAATTTCCTTCAGCCTCCAACTTTTTATTTAGACTCAATATAAAAAGATTCTTCTATTACTATTTTGTTTTAGGAACTGCTTTACTTTATGCATAGCAATGTACTTTACTTATTAAATACACCATAATAGAATTATTTGATATACCTATAAACAGAAGAATAAAAGGATAAAATCTAGGTTAAAATATCACCTTTCACAGAATAATTTCCTTTTAAATAACATTTTCTTATGAAGATGACAGACAAATATCAAAAAACCCTCAGGTATCTGCCCTATAGTGATTTCTCCCAGTGTCCAGGGAAAGATGCTTACAAGAGGCTGGGTATCTAATCTGAGAGATATCAAATAAATCTTTGTACATCATGCTCTTTCAGTCCATTCATTTTATTTTTCTATGCCAGTTCTCCTTCTTAGCTACTCTCTTGCCTGACTCCTTACATTTCTAACAGGAAACTGTTTGTAATCCTAAGAAAAGTTTCAATCCCCTCAATGTCCTAGCCCATTCCTAGAATAGATGATAAGAAACAGAGCCATTACCATAGTAACACAAGGTTCCAAGGTCTCAGGAACAGAGGGAGGGGGCTCAGTGCTCAGTGCAACAAACTCTAAGACATAGTTTTTTATCAGCAGATTTGGCAAGCAGAATTGGCAGACTTTTCTTAGGGTGTTTTGTGTTAGTATCCTTGGTGAGACACCTGCAACTCTGACCTTGTGCATAAGTTTAATTTTTAAACTTATGATCTACATACAAAGGCCTTTAGCCTAGTTTGAACTTGCTCTGAGGTAAAAATGAGCTAAAAGCATGCAGTTTGTATTGGACTGAGGAGAGATTACTATTTTCTTAACATAGAACTAACACGTTTGAGCAAAAGGAACAAAGCAGACTTTAAGTGTCTACAGTCTCATGGGACAATGGATCTGGCTATGAAGCATATCCTACTATATTTTCTATATATCAAATATATATAGCTAAATGAAAAGTCATCTTTCTGACCACTCATAGATATATATGCCCATAAGGTTGAGATGTAATCATGAGATTACATATATACATTTTATGAAAATTCATGGTAATGGGGAGATCATAGCTGTAATTACATGAGGTTTTGCATATGAGGAGAAAGTTTTTAATTTTTAACTTTAGGTTATTGTCTTAATTAGGGTTTCTATTGCTATGAAGAGACACAATGACCATGCAACTTTTATCATGGAAAACTTTTAATTGGGGCTGTCTTACAGTTTCAGAGATTTAGTCCATTATTGTCATGGCAAGAAGCATGGCAACATGCAGTCAGACATGGTGCTGGAGAAGGAACTGGTAGTTCTACTTCTTGATCCATATGCAACAGGAAGTGAACTGTCACACTGGGCATGGCTTGAGCATGTATGAGACCTCAAAGCCTGCCTCCACAGTGACACACTTCCTCCATCAAGTCCATGCCTACTCCAACAAAGCCATATCTCCTCATAGTGCCACTTCTTTTGGGCCAAGCATTTAAACACATGAGTGTTCGGAACCATTGCTATTCAAACACCACAGTCATCTTACTCTCCAGATGAATAAATTTTCCTGTAAATACCATGCCTTCATTTTTAATTTATAATTCAATAATATTACATATATACATACAATATTTTCTTTTGATGGACATGTAGTCTACTTTCATTTCTTTTCTGTCCTAGATACAGCAGCAATAAACATGGATATATAGGTTTTTCTGTGGTAAGATATGCAGTTCTTTGAAAATATGACCAGGAATGGTATTGGAGAGTTATAATGAAATTCTACTTTTAATTTTTAGGAACTGCCACACTGATTTACATAATGAATGCATTTATTTTCATTACCATCAGCAGTGAATACAGGTTCTTCTTTCCCCAAAATCTAAGATTTCTTGATGATAGATGTCTTAATTATTTTCCTTTGACTGTGATAATGTACCATAATCAAGGCACCTTACAGAAGACAGAGATTATTTACAATAGTGTCTTACTTAAGGTTTCTGTTGCTGTAACAAAGCACCATGACCAAAAAGCATGTTGGGGAGGAAGAGTTAATTAGCTTATACTTTGATATCACTGTTCATCATGAAAGGAAGTTGGGACAAGAATTCAAACAGGGCAGGAACATGGAAACATGAGTTTATGCAGAGGCCATGGAGTGGTGCTGCTTACTGGCTTGCTTCTCCTGGCTTCCTCAGCCTGCATTCTTATAGAACCCAGGTCCACCAACCCAGAGATGCCCTCACCCATCATGCACTGGACCGTTGTCCTTTGATCACTAATTAAGAAAATGCCTTATAGTTGAATCTTTTTTTTTTGGGGGGGGGATTCGAGACAGGATTTCTTTGTGTAGTTTTGGTGCCTGTCTTGGATTTTGCTCTGTAGACCAGGCTGGCCTCAAACTCACAGAGATCCACTTGGCTCTGCCTCCTGAGTGCTGGGATTAAAGGCATTGCCCAGCTCTACAGTTGGATCTTGAGGGGACATTTTCTCAACTGAGGATCCTTCCTCTATGATGACTCCAGCTTCTGTCAAGTTGACATAAAAACAGACAGTAAAAGTGGCCTGGAATTTCAGAGTATGAATCCATTGCCATTATGCTGGAGAGCATGGCAGCAGGCTGGCAGTGACAACAGTAGCTAAGAGCTTAAATCTTGATCTAGAAGCATAATATGGAGAAACAGTGATAACTGGGAACTGTATGGGCTTTTAGGAAACTTTTCCCCAATGACACACCCCCTCCTAAAAGGCCACCTTTTCAACCTTTTCCAAACAGTCCCACTGAATGGGGACAAAGCATTCCAATGTATAATCTTATGTCACCTATTCTCATCCAAACTACACTGTGACAGGGGTGAGGTGGTTCTTTAAGTAAGTTTTAATGAATAGAGAGATTGATTACTTTTTAAAGCAGATATTGGCCATTTGCATTTCTTCTTTTGAGAGCTCTCTATTCGTTACATTAGCCAACTTGTGACTTGTCAGGTTGTTTTCCTCTAATGTCTTATTTTTCCATTTTCTTGTAATATCTGGAGATTAGTCCCCTGTGTGAAATACAGTTGGTAAAGTCTTTCTCTCATTCTGTTGGTTATATTTGCTCTGCTGGTAGATACTTTTTTCTGAGCAGAAAAAATGTAATTGTATGTTTCCCCACCTGTTGGTTCCTTTGGCTAGTTCCTGCACTGTTTAAGTTCTTACCTGAGTAGATTATAATGTCTGTAAGAACATTCCTTGTGTTTTCCTATAACATTTTCAGTGTCACAAGTTTTAAATTGTGG
Source organism: Peromyscus melanophrys (assembly GCA_902168415.1). Lineage (NCBI taxonomy): Eukaryota > Metazoa > Chordata > Mammalia > Rodentia > Cricetidae > Peromyscus > Peromyscus melanophrys. Next base: position 27,151 of record CABHPR010125361.1, read on the forward strand.
TGTTTGGTTAACTTTCAAGTTGATTTGATGCAAGATGAAAGGAACAAATCTAGTTCTTTCTCATGCAGGTGCATGTCAAGCTTTGCCAGCACCACTTGTTGAATATTAGCTCGGCATAGCTTTGTTGGCTTCTTTGAGTATCCTCTATTCAGTACCATTGGTTTAAAATAAGGATCAGAAACTAGACAATGATGGCTAATCTCCATTCTCTTGTTTAATAGGATGAGAAGAACATTCTTAATGGACAATTTTGCTTTTTTTGTTTGTTTGTTTTGTTTTGTTTTCCTCCTCAGTAGTGAGATCTTGCTGAACTGAAAATAAAATTTTCTCCTTTTCAAATCTTCTAAGTCCACATTTTATATTTGTCTAGTTATCAACTACTCTCCAGTGAAAATCATTTTTTTTTGCTAGTGAAAATGGTATCACTGTGCCTTGTAGCTGGAGAGCTCCTTCCAGGTCCCACCAAGTCGCCACAGTCCCACAACCCACGTATAAAATAATCACTCAGATGCTTATACTACTTAAACTGGTTGGCCATTAGCTCAGGCCTACCATTGTCTAGCTCTTACTCTTATATTAAGTCCATTTTTGTTAATCTATATGTTGCCACGTGTTCCATGGCTTTACCTGTTGTCTCTACATGATGCTCCCTGAACAGCAGCTGTTGTCTCCCTCCCCTCTACCTTCCTCTCCTTTTTCTCTCTCCTCTCTCCTAGTCCCATCTATACTTTTTGTCTGACTATTGGCCAATCAGTGTTTTATTTATACAGAGCAATATCCACAGCAGTGCCTCATGCAGTATCTTGCATTATGTCTTTTCTTATATTCTTCTTATTGCTTTGACTATCCTTCCAAGTGTCTGTATGACTCACTCCCTCAGTGTTTCAAGCTTGTATTTAAACAACCTTTTTCTGAGACCACATGACAATCAAAACTATGTTATACATCCCTTCCCAACAATCATTTCTTCACTTCCATAGTTCATTTACTTTCTTGTTATTGGTTTAACACTTTCCTCAACATAGCATGCATTATTTTTTCATTCTTACTTTTCTAAACCAGAGACATGGGTGTGTATCAGCATATTTTCACTGCCATATACCAGTTGGTGCTTATGACAGAGGCTTGTGAAAATTGTTTTTGTTCACCTGAAAATTTTATTAATGAATGCAGAAGAAATAGACTTCATGATATCTGATATTTCTCTTGGCCAAAAGGTAAAAATAACCTGAATTTTGATCCTCAGTCATGAGACTAGAGACTTGAAATGTTTTTGTCAATAACATTCTATGTAGAACAATTTTTTTTAGGTAACACTGTGCATGTACCCAGAAAATATGCACCCAGTTTTCTGTCATCATGCCCTGCCTTGCTGACAAGTCTTCTTCCATTTTTGCCTAGACACAGGTGTGCCTCCTTTTTTTCTCTATTGCAACTGTCCAAATTGCTCTGGTCTTACACCAAACTACTTAATTTCAGTGCCTTAAAAGAAGCCTTTATAGTCAGGCTTTTACTGTGACAGATCAGGGTAATTGCCATGGCTCCCATTTCAGGGGCTTTGTGTTGAAGCAGTAATTGCTGCTCAGCAGGGTTTTTTAGGGAGCAGCTGGCAGGAGGGAAATGAGGTTTCCACAGCTGATAGAAAAATAACAATAGGCTCATTGGCAAATTAACAATCAATCTTATTCTTTTCCAACTAAAGTGAAGATATTCTTTCTTAGCACAAGCACTGACAGTATGTTTTGCTAATCTTGCCACTTTGTTCCCATTGACAGTTCTCTGTGAAATTCATTTTGTGAAGATGGTTTTATAGAAATACTAATGCAGCAAAAAATTTGTAAATACTCTAGATAAATAAAAAAGGTCAATAAAGCATTACTCAAACCTTGACCAACTGATAATGGGTTTAAATGAAAGTAGAAGTTTCCTGGAAGAGACTGTGGAGGGATATTTGATTTCTTTCTTTCTTTCTTTCTTTTTTTTTTCTTTTTTGGTTTTTCGAGATAGGGTTTCTCTATGTAGTTTTGGTGTCTGTCCTGGATCTCACTCTGTAGAACAGGCTGGCCTTGAACTCACAGAGATTCACCTGGCTCTGCCTCCTGAGTGCTGGGATTAAAGTCATGTGACACGACCCCCAGCTGATATTTAATTTCTATAATAGTAAAAGAGAGCAGGCTTCAGAACAGAGGGTGAACTTGAATGTCACTGATCATCAAAGGCTGGCTTATATGTATGCTGGATTTTTAGCTGGAGTTAATAGTCACCCAACATGCTACCACTGGGTGATAACAATGGACAGACAACACAATCTACATCAATATTAGAAAGAAGACCCTTAGTTAAACCCTTAGTTAAACTTCAATGCTTTCAGACCATTTCCTATTAAAGAGGGAACAACAATAAATATAGACAAAAGGCACTAGGGAAGTGAAAGGTGACCAGAAAGCCAAACTGTGTCACCAGCATGGGCTTTTCTCTGCCAGAACCCTAGAAACAATACCAAAAGCAGCCTTCTAGACTGATGCTGGAGACATCATTCTCTGCACAATGCTAAACAAACTGAGATGCAAAGAGAAATCCATTCTTGGGGAGACATTTCTTCCTTCTTCTGACTAAGATTGAAGATAAGATGTGATGTTAGTGCTCACTTCGGCAGCACGTATACTAAAATTGGAACGATACAGAGAAGATTAGCATGGCCCCTGCACAAGGATGACACGCAAATTCGTGAAGCGTTCCATATTTTTAAGACTTTCCAATCAAACGGTCTTAAGAAACAAGCTGATATAGCCATCCTGATATCCAGCAAAATAGGCTTCAAACTAAAAGCAATCAAAAGAGATCAAGAAGGGCATTACATACTCATCACAGGAAAGATCCACCAAGATGAAGTTTCAATTCTGAACATTTAAGCCCCAAACACAAGGGCACCTGTAGATGTAACCAACCGTCTTATAAATAAGAAACACAGAACCAATGCAAAGAAGAAAGCCAAGAGGTCAGAGCTAAGAGCTAAAACCTTACCCTTCCTCCTGCAGTGGTCCTACCTCTCTGAAGGAGCCGCTACTTTCTGTGTTAAAGTCTTTATATAGTCTCTGTTCTGCCTTCTCATTGGTTGTAAACCCAACCACAGGACTGCCTCATCACGGCCTGTTTGTATAGACCTCCAGGTGTTCTATGGTTGGTATTGAGATTAAAGGCACGTGTATCCAATGCTGGCTGTATCCCTGAACACATAGAGACTTACCTAGCTCTGTCTACCAAGTGCTGTGATCACAAGAGTACACCACCACTGCCCTGCTTTCCTATGGCTTGCTAATAGCTCTGACCCCCAGGCAACTTTATTTGTTAACATACAATTAACATTTTGGTACAAAAGAAAAATATCACCATAAGCACCCACATGTGTAAAAGAAACATTACTAGAGATTAAGCCACATATAAAACCCCACACATTAATAGTGGGAGACTTCAACACCTCACTTTCACCACTGGACAGATCTCCCAAATCGAAACTTAACAGAGAAATAAAGGACTTAACTGAAGTCATGACTCAAATGGACTTAATCGATATCTAGAGAATTTTCCATCCTAACAAAAAAGAATATACCTTCTTCTCAGCACCCCATGGAATCTTCTCTAAAATCGACCACATACTTGGCCACAAAGCAAATCTCAACAGATACAAAACAATTGGAATAACCCCCTATGTTCTATCAGACCACCATGGTTTAAAGTTAGATTTCAACAACAACAAAAACTACAGAAAACCTACAATCTCATCGAAACTGAATAATGCTCAACTGAATCACTAATGGGTTAAGGAAGAAATAAAGAAAGAAATTAAAGACTTCCTAGAGATCAATGAAAATGAAGACACCACGTACCCAAACTTATGGGACACTATGAAAGCAGTGCTAAGAGGGAAATTCATAGCACTAAATGCCCACATAAAGAAGTTGGAGAAATCTCACACTAGTGACTTAACAGAAGCCCTGAAAGCTCTAGAACAAGAAGCAAAGTCTCCCAGGAAGAATAGACACCAGGAAGTTATCAAAGTGAGAGCTGAAATCAATAAAATAGAAACAAAGAGAACAATACAAAAAATTAATGAAACAAAGAGTTGGTTCTTTGAGAAAATCAACAAGATAGACAAGTCCTTATCCAAACTAACCAAAAGACAGAGAGAGAGAGCATCCAAATCAACAAAATCAGAAATGAAAAGGGGGACATAACAACAGACATTGAGGAAATCCAGAGAATCATCAGGTCATACTTCAAAAACCTCTACTCCACAAAACTGGAAAAATCTGAAAGAAATGGATAATTTTCTGGATAGGTACCACATACCTAAGTTAAATCAAGACAAGATAAACTAGTCCAATAAGCCCTAAGGAAATAGAAACAGTCATTAAAAGTCTCCCAAGCAAAAAAAAGCCCAGGACCAGATGGTTTCAGTGCAGAATTATACCAGATCTTCAAAGAAGAGTTAATACCAATACTTTCTAAATTGTTCCACACAATGGAAAAAGAAAGAATATTACCAAACTCCTTCTATGAGGCTACAATTACCCTGATTCCTAAAGAAGCAACAAAGAAAGAGAACTACAGACCAATCTCCCTCATGAGCATTGATGTAAAAATACTCAATAAAATATTGTCAAACAGACTCCAAGAACACATCAAAAAAAATTATCAACCATGATCAAGTAGGCTTCATCCCAGGGATGCAAGGGTGGTTCAACATACGAAAGTCCGTCAATGTAATACACCATATAAATAAACTCAAAGAAAAAACCACATGATCATCTCACTAGATGCAGAAAAGGCATTTGACAAAATCCCAAACCCCTTCATGATAAAGGTCTTGGAGCGATCAGGAATACAAGGAACATACCTAAACATAATAAAGGCAATTTACAGCAAGCCAACAGCCAACATCAAATTAAATGGAGAGAAACTCAAAGCAACTCCACTAAAATCAGGAACGAGGCAAGGCTGTCCACTCTCCCCATACTTATTCAATATAGTACTTGAAGTTCTAGCCAGAGCAATAAGACAACATAGGGAGATTAAGGGGATACAAATTGGAAAGGAAGAAGTCAAGCTTTCCCTATTTGCAGATGACATGATAGTATACTTGAGTGATCCCAAAGGTTCAAACAAGGAACTGATACAGCTTATAAACACCTTCAGCAACACAGCAGGATAGAAGATCAACTCAAAAAAATCAGTAGCCCTCCTATATACAATTGACAAACAGGCTGAGAAGGAAATCAGAGATACATCACCCTTTACAATAGCCACAAATGACATAAAATACCTTGGGGTAACACTAACCAAGCAAGTGAAGGACCTATATGACAAGAACTTTAAGTCCCTGAAAAAAGTAATTGAAGAAGATGTCAGAAAATGGAAAGATCTCCCATGCTCATGGATAGGCAGGACTAACATAGCAAAAATGGCAATTTTACCAAAAGCAATCTACAGATTCAATGCAATCCCCATCAAAATACC
>CABHPR010125364.1:8241-31345 GCA_902168415.1 Peromyscus melanophrys
CACACACACACACACACACACACACACACACACACACACACACACACCATTCTTGGGGTGTACTGGTATCATTCCATAGATTTTTCTGCCGTTTTATATTGTTTTCAGTCGAATTTCAGTGCTTTAAAATGCAAATGTTAGTCAATGCTTACCACCCTGCTTGATTGTAGTTTTATATCTGCTATGACAATAAAATACTCTGATCAAAAGCAACTTAGGGGAGCAAAGGTTTATTTTAGCTTGCAGGTTATAGCCCACCATTGAGGACATCAAGTCAGGAACTCAAAGGCAAGTCTTCCTGCTATTCTACCCAGTACTACCTTAAGTGAAGGAACTGACTTGGTCAAGAAGTACAGCAGGAACCATGGGAAAATGCTGCTTGCTGACTCACTCTGGTTCATGCTTAACTACCTTTCCTGCACAGTCCGGGAGCACCTGCCCAGGGAATGGCGCCACCCATAGTGAGCTGGACCCTCCTACATCAATTGATAATCAAGACATGCCCAATGGCCAATCTGATCTAGGCAATTCCTCAACTGAGACTCCCTTCTCAGGTGACTCCAGGCTGTATCAAGTTGACAGTTAAAGCTAACTAAGGACAGCCTTTGGACAAAAATTATTGTGTAGTCAAATAGTACATTCAAGTAATCTATATTGATGTCACCCAGTGATCCCTGCAGACACATCGTCTTAAAGTCAATAGCCTGAAACACATGCATTTACTATCTCACTAGCCTATGGAAAGAGTTGCAGGGCATAGTTCTAGGCAGCTCGGCTTAACTTCTCTTCTGGGTCTCACCCTGTCTCACTACTTCACAAGCCTTCCAGTGCTTCCCACCCCGCTCAAAATAAAAGTCACAGCACCTCCAATAGTCCATGAGACTGTTGAGACTGGATTCTGCTCTGGCCCTCTCTCCTCTGTCCTACTCACCTGGTGCTGGCTCTTTGAACACTCACTGCAGGGTGTGGAGTATGCCTTCCCCTCAGATGCCTGCATGACCAACTCTCAAGTGCTCTCCGGGGACTCCACCTCCTCCTGCTTTATTTTCTGCACAGCACTGACACCCTCTAAGACAGACGTATTGCTTTGCCTTGTATGTTGTTCTCATCTCTGGGATGTGAGGTTCACTAGCCGTGCGCTGCTACACATGGGGAATGATCAATAGGTGTGTGTTCCATAAGAACTGAAGATACAAACTAGACTGGAGAGCATGGCTTAGGAGGATGCTCTGTCAAGCTCCTATCCAGCTCCCTGAAGTGAACCAACTGGCTTGTTCTGCCACAGAATGAGCTGGGCAGACGCAGGCTTCCCCAAGAGACAGCCAACTGGTCTGCTAAAGTACCCATGCAGAACACCCCCTGAGAAGATGCTGAGCTCTGCACGCTCAGCTGATTTACCACAGTGGCTACCTAAGCTCTACTTCTCCTGGGAAAGAAACGAAGTGGAGTGCTCCCTCCAGAGTGCCCTTTGTTGAAGTCCAGCTGTAAAGGATACCTGTGGGCTAGTGAAGACAGATTCCTGCAGTCTTATGGTCTTATCATGTCGGGTCTGTCTAAAGTGCACTGTCAGGGCACCTACACAGTGCCAAGCTGCAGGGCTTTCTCAGAAGCAATGGAAAGCTGCCTTAGGAGCTTGGGAAGCAATCCACTCTCTAGCCAACATTCCTCAGAGGTCCATTTCTGAACCATGTGCGCACGGCACCTGTGTTTTCAGTACTTTGGACAAGGCAACCAGGCTCAGGGAGAAGGGGAGGGGTGCCTTGGAGCCACACACACCAGTGGTGTCAACACTGCGCTCACTTCTTTTTCCAGTATCGCTTCACTACAGGTTTTCAGCATTTGAGGGTGTCAATTTCTCTAATGAGGAAACCTTTCTAGGACTTAAATCTTAAACTTGATTCATTTTTTTAATGTTACATTTTAAGTGAAAGTTTATCCTCAGCTTCTTCGAACTTTAAATTTTATTTGTATATGTTAGGCATGATACAATATATACATTATATATTTGATATGTAAGATAAACATAATATATGGCATATCACTAGTCAGACATGCTATACATGTACATGTGCATGTAATTTACATATAATTTATTATTAATTGTATGATTATGTATATTTAACTTCTAATGTAAGTTTTATATTTACTTACTGTGAATCATTTCATCAGCTCTAAAACTGAATTACTTAGGAATGGGAGAGACAAAATTATAGGAAGGACAGAAAGCCCGGAAGGCAGCCAGGCTCTGCAAATCTGTAGCATAAAATGTTCCTTGGCTCAGTTCACCTATCCGCTGCTTTTGAATCTCCCTTTCCTGACTCCAGCAAAACTCGAATGGTCGTTTAAGTCATCAGATGATCAGTAGTGACTTTCAGACAAGGCCATATTTAGTTGGCCTCAAACAGCAGCCAATGATGACCAAACTCCTAATCCTCCTGCCTCCACCTCCCAAGTGCTGGGATTACAGGCTTACACCACCAAGCCATGCTTTCTATTATACCTTGTGAAAAATTAACGCTAGCTCAGTAAAGCCAGTCATGATGTCGTGTCCTCCTTCCAGTCCCGAGTTTGTGTTCCGTGCGCTACGGAATGGCCTTCCTCGCACATTTAAGCAACTTCACATTCATAGCACAGAATTCCATCATAAGCATCACTATGGTAGCCATGGTCAACAGCACAGACTACCAACCTCACCTCAACAGCTCCACAGAAGGGCTTCCCACCGATTTAAATGGTGACCAACATGAGGCCTCGAAGCATCTTTCTGTAAAGGTAGGCGATGCAGAATTTAAGTTTGTGCTCCCATTTGTGTGTGTGTGTGTGTGTGTGTGTGTGTGTGTGTGTGTGTGCATGTATGTGAAAGCCAAAGGTCAAACAAATGTGGGTGTCATACCTCAGAAGTATAACACCTTTTCTCATGAGGCAGGATCTCTCCCTGGGACCTGAGACTTGCATGCCATGCCGTACTGACTGCCCCGAGTGTCCCAGGGATTTTCGTGTTGCCGCCTCCCCAGTGATGAAGTTACAAGCCACAATGCTGGGATTTTTATGTGGGTTCTGGGCATTGAAATGAGCTTGTCACGCTTGCACAGCAGGCATTTTACCAACTGAGCCATCCCTCCAGCCCCTATGCTCAAATTTTTCTATTCATTTTATATTTATTTTTCTAGAGTTTATATGTTTGAAACCCTGTTTTACAATTCTGGGAAGCGAAGCCAGAGCCTTGCACATCCTAGATCAATTGCTCTGCAACTGAGCTACTTTCCAGCCCTCTCCCTTTTCTCTTATATTGATTCTGTTTTCAGAAAGGGTCTCATTAAGTTGCCCAGGCAAGCCTTGAGCTCCATTTGTAGTCCAGGCCAGCCTTGAACTTGTGTCTCTCCTGCCTCAGCCTCTTAAGTAGCTGGTATTACAGACCTATGCAGCCAGGTCCACCTGTGTTCAAAAATCTTAATTGAGAAAATTCAGATCTAATGAGGCTTCTTAGACTAGGTAAGTGCCTTCTGGTATGTGGCTCACAAGAGCATTTTGTGCTTTCCAAAGGCCCCCGTGTATAACTGGAGTCCTCAAACCCAAGGATTCATCTTCAGCTCTGCCCAGTATGGTGTGATGCTGATGCAGGGTCCTGGTGGATTCTTGGCTGGGAAATTAGGAACTAAGAAAGTGATCGGAGTTGCTCTGCTCGGGTCCTCACTGCTCACTCTCTTCATCCCGTTGGCTGCCAATCTCGGACTAGCTGTTCTCCTGGCAACGCGAGCAATCCAGGGCTTAACCCAGGTACCAAGTGTTTTGAGTATTTCCTTTCCTTTTTTTTTTTTTTAATGTAGACCAGGCTGGCCTCAAACCCAGAGAGCTCCACCACCTGCCTCTACCTCCTGAGTGTTGGGCTTAAATATGTTTGTCACCACGCTCAGTCCCAGATACTGAATATTTTCAAACTCTGAGCTGGGTATGAATTTCCAGATGACATAATATCCATATCTCCAGCCATTCTGATTTCAGGGCGCTGGATACGGGGGTCAGTTTGCACTCTGGCAGAGATGGGCTCCTCCGAACGAACGCAGCCGACTCTGCAGCATTGCTCTGTCAGGTAAATGTGTACAGACGGGAGCTGGCAACCCCGCACTTCCCACTCGGCTCCTGAACGGTTTTCCCGTCGAACAGTTCTTTATCTTCTACTTGATGTTAATGATGTGTTCATACAAATTAAGAAAGCCAACTCTTCGTTCCTGCCATGACTTATTTTGCCCGTGTTGTGATTTGTGGCATAACTTTGCTTATGATATGATTTCTGACATTTAAAAACATTTTTTTATGTCTTCAAATTGATCACTTTTATTTTGTGGAATTTAATTTCAACTCACTGGCAGAAAGGTTGTAAAAGTAATTACCAATGTTTTTTTTACAAATTTGTACGGTATAATTTTTATATATTAATTCCTGGCCATCATATGAAGCTTATATTTGCATTCAGTATAACATATAGACTCAAATTAATGATTTTTGTAATTGTGCTAAATTGTCCTGAGAACATCTTTATTTTAAAAAGTTTTTATTACATTTATTTACTTAATATACATGCATGCCAAGCACATATTGGAAGTCAAAGAACAGCTGCCAGGAGCCAATTTTTTTCCCTTTTACCATGTGGGTTCTGGGAATCAAACTCGTGTCACAATCAAGCTTCAGCAAGCATCTTGACTCGCTGAACCATCTTACCTGTTCCTGAGAACTCTTCTGAAAATGACCTGTCGGTGAAATGTCCCCATTCTAGAGGCAGAAGCCTATTTAACATCAAGTAGGGAAAGTGGAGAATAGCTGGTACAAATGAACAACAGCCACTGTCAAGGCTGGCACTGGATAAGAAAAGGGTAGGATGCAGGTAATGGATGTGTTCAAAGATAGTCAAGAGTTCTTCAAGTCCAAGATCACCACATATTTTAAAGGGAGCCTCTAAAACTCCTTCAGAAACCCAGGATGGTAGTATCCAGTGTGGGGTATGGGAGTTTATGTTAGCTGACAGAAAGGGAGCATCCAATTTAGACAAACGAAATTCACCTCAGTTACCCAATTGTGAGATGATCCCAGAACACAAGAGAAACCAGGGAATAAAGAGCATGAGAATGTGGACATTGAAGCTGTGGGATTCACTCGGACAACAGGGCATAAAATGCATGAATGAAAGGGGATGTGAGGACTAATGCAGGTAATCCCAGCCCAGGCTGCTTTGTCTTTGGTGTGGAGGAACTGCTGGAGGAACTCCAGGAAGAAATTTTTTTCTGACTTCAGAAAACATAGGAAACCTCCTGGCTTCCTCATAGGAAACCTCCTGGCTTCCTTATAGGGAACCTCCTGGCTTCCTCATAGGGAACCTCCTGGCTTCCTCATAGGGAACCTCCTGGCTTCCTCATAGGGAACCTCCTGGCTTCCTGAGGGTGGCACAGAGAGAGCAGACGGAAAATTCCATCCAAACAGAGCCAATTGAGCTCACATTCCTGCCTCGGTAACACTGATATCACTTAGTGTGATGCTTGGGTTAGAAGACAGGATTGCTCTACCCAGAAAGCTAGAGAAAAACACCCTCTCCAGAAAAGCACCTGCTTAGGGCCCAAAGAACCTGGCTACTGCCGGCCTCCAGTACAGAACGTACTGCATATTCTCTGTAGGTGTTTCAGACCTTTGACATTGTCATCTACAGAGTTCACACTTGAGAACAAAGTCGAGAGATTAAAACGTCATGAAGTCTCATCCCAAACTTCAGAACTGAGTTGAGTTTGCTTTAGGAATGTGGCCCCGGTGTGCTGACCTCCCTCTAGTGAAGGCCTCTCATCCAAAAGTATACAGGCAGCACAAATTGGACTTCATGTTTTAAAAATAATAGGGCACAGTTGGGTGGGTTGGGAAGGATGGATGGATCTAGAAAGAATTAGGGAGGGGTAGATATGATCAAAATAGATTACATGATATTCTCAAAGAGCTAATAAAAATGAGGAAAAAACAATCATAGAATAGTTCATAATGTTTAAGTAAGTTTAAGATTTAATGATGGGCTGCATTCATAGCTATCCTGGAGTACAGGTGGTCTGTGGATCATCGGTTGGACATGCTTTCAGGGGCTACGAAAGATACATGGAAGTAGGGGATTTTGCAACCACTCACAGAACTTTGGAACAGTGCAGGTCAAACAGGGCTTGTAGCTCATTCTTAAGGCTCGTAAGTGATGGGAAGAAGAAAATGTCTTATTAGCTTAGCCCGGAGCTCAGGAAACAGACAGGCTCTCAAACCAAATTGGATGCCATCATTGCACAACTTTCTGAATTAATCTAAAACACAGTGAAAGAGTGAGAAGGAGAGAAGGGAGAGACAAGGGACTGGTATAGTTATCTCATGAGAAGTAGGAGACAAACACATGGAAGGACCATATGTGCTCAGATGCCTAAATATTCCTTCTCTGTCTTTCTACTTCATCAGCCTTCTCACCAGGGGGGTGGTTATGAAAAGCAGAGTTAGAGTTCAAGCAAAACTGTCCCCAGAGGAAAGACATCCTGGACCAAAGACATCTACTAGCTCTATGGAAGAGACGTCAACAGGGAAGAGTAGAGGAGGTCAACTGAAGATCCTGATCATGGCTGTGTTTTGTTTCTTGAGTAACTGGGGCAGAATGGGCAGCACCATAGGATGGCTGGCTGGCCCAGGCCTTTGTATGTATTGAATCAGTAGTGCTGTGTTGATATGTGGTCCCTTTAAAGGGTGGGGAGCAAACCAAGGTAAAGTACTTATCAAGGTCTAAATGCTAAAGAAACCCCTGAGATATCAGATTTAAGACATGGAACAGGGAAGAGATGGGTATATTCATATGTCACAGACCCCAGCACTCTAGGGATTGGCGGCTCATATGCCTCTTGAATGTTCAGGGCCACAGCCTTTTGGGAGTTTTCCCTTGCAGATGCACAAAGAAACACCAAAATGTACAGAGGGGGATCCAAAGAGGCCAATATTTGTTTTGCTTTCACTCCTTTTTATTTTTTTTTTAGAATATTGAGAAATATTTTAACTTTTAAATCTGTTTTTAATTGAGTACATGTGAACACTTACTGATGTTCGAACCCAGGCATAATTATTTCCTCTAACACTGATCATTTCTTCGTAGTGAAATTATTCAAAATTCTCCTTTTTAGTTTTTTTGAAATGTAGTGTGCTATCATTATTTACACTCTGCCTGCTACTACACATCAGAACACCAAAACTTTATTTCCAATATGGATCCTATGCTATTGGCATTGCATGTGGTTGGGAAAGAGTCAGGAGTGGAGAGGAAAGTGAAGGTGAAGAAGCGAGAAGACACACACTTAGAAGGCCGGGCTTGAAGTAGACTGGGACGGGGGAAGTCAAGAGAACAAGAAAAGACTTGACCTTGGCTGGATAGAGGAGTCTGTCCCCCATCATAACCAAGGTAGAGGCAGACATTTAGGGGAAAGACACGGATTGGATGGATCGGGTGGTAGAGTAGGTACCCACTTCCAGCTTTCTATACATGCACCCTGGAACTTGGTATTCTCTTTCAAATGCTCCCTTTCCTGTTATTAAAAGGCCAACCTGGGGCAGTTTATTTAACTGTAGCTGGCTATACTTGATCACAGGCAAGTTTGATTGCTAGTATTTAAGTGAGATAGCATAGACAATATGCTACAATAAACATGAATAAAAGAAAAAGAATAAAGTAAACAATCATTTGTACATTGCAGTGTAGGTTAAAAAGAAGTCTGGGCAAAAGAGTAAATCTAGAGGGTGGTAGATCTGACTCCACAGATGTCTGTACTGCTGACTGCGAAATACAATGATATAAACAAAGTTAAAGATGGAAGAAGTGCTGCCAGTATGCCACATGGGGATTGTTCACAATGCACAGAGTCTGTAACTTACACGGGGATTGTTCACAATGCACAGAGTCTGTAACTTACACGGGGATTGTTCACAATGCACAGAGAGTCTGTGACTTGAGACAAAGAGAATCAACTGAAAGAAACAGAAAAAAAAAGTACACAATTGTAGCTGATTTTTCTCCTCTTCCTCTTTGGGGACCTGCCACCTGCTCCCAAATAATCAAACGGAGATTTGTTCTTACTTGTGAATGCCCGGCCTTAGCTTGGCTTATTTCTAGCCAACTTTTCTGAACTTAAATTATCCCACCTACCTTTTTCCTCTGGGCTTTTATCTTTCTCTATTCTATATACCTTTCTTTACTTCTTACTCTGTGGCTGGCTGGGTGGCTGGCCCCGGGCATCCTCCTCTCCTTCTCCTTTTTCTGTTCCTTTCTGTTCTCTCCTCTCCTATTTATTCTGTCTGCATGCCAGTCCCACCTGTCCTCTCTCTCCTGCCTAGCCATTGGTCAAACAGCTCTTTATTAGACCAATCAAGTGTTTTAGACAGACAAAGTAACACAGCTTTACAGAGTTAAATGAATGCAACATAAAAGAATGTAATACATCTTTGCGTCATCACAAAAATATTCCACAGCAAAAACAAATGTAACACATTTTGAGCTGATATTCCACAACAAACAATAAAGTTGGTAAACAGGAAGATTCAACTTTACTATAAAGAACAAAATTTAAAATGAGGGTGTTTTTATTATTTATATTGGAAGACAAGTGCTTAAAAATTTTCAGGATATTAGATGTTATCAAGGAGATGAGAAAGAAGTATGTTGGCAGTTTAAGTTGCTACAACTTTCCACAAAGAATTTTTGCAGTATTTACCAAAATTTAAAATATACATAGCCTTTGATCTAATAAGTTTACCTCTGATATTCTATTCATGAAAAAAAAGTTATGTTTATATTCAGAAATGAGTAATAATGCCTGTTTAGAATTAGAATCTGTTGTGGTATTTGTATATGTTCTAATAAATGAAGCTTGCCTGAATATCAGAGGGCAAAGCCAGCCACTAGTTAGTCATAGAGGCCAGGTAGTGGTGGCACACACCTTTAATCCCAGAATTTGGGAGGCAGAGGCAGATGGATCTCTGTGAGTTCAAGGCCACCCTGGGCTACACAAGATTGATCCAGTCTAAAAGAGAAACAGAGCCAGGCAGTGGTGGCACACACCTTTGATCCCAGCACTAGGGAGGTGGAGACAGGAAGTGATATGGCTGGGTGGAAAGAGGAATATAAGGCGGGAGGAGACGGGAACTCAGGTCCCTTTCAGCTGAGGATTTTGTAAAGGTAAGAACTAGTGACTGGCTGTTCTGCTTCTCTGATTTTTCAGCATTTTCCCCCTATATTTGGCGCTGGGTTTTTATTCATAAGACCAATTAGGATTCATGCTATAAGAATCTACAGTGCAAAGGAGATGTTTGTAAGAACAATTGCTCAATGAAGATGAATGTTGGGACTAGAGAGATGGCTCCATAGTTAAGAGCATGCACTGTTCTTGCAGAGGCCTGAGTTCTTTTCCCAGTACCCATACCTGTAACTGCAGCTCCAGGGGCCTGACACCCTCTTCTATCCTCCATGAGCATTTCACTCATGCGCACGCGCGCACACATACACACACACACACACACACACACACACACACGCACACACACACTGCACACACACACACACACTGCACATACACACACTCACACACACATACACACACACACACACACACACACACTAATTAAAAAATAAAAAAATTAAAGATGACTAAAACCCTTGGGCCATTATGATCATACTTATTTTAAAATAACAACTCCACACACATGGAATTTGACAAGTTGACTAAACATAAAAAGTGAGATAGCTTGCAAATATTTGAAAAACTGTGAAATGGGAATATGACTAACATATATTAGAATGCTCTGTGAAGTTATAGAAATTAAAATAGTATCATTAGCATATTTATGGAGAAATAAGCTTCCTGTAAATGCATTTGCAAAGAGAATGAATGTATGGATTTCTATAAATAGCATATAAGTGCACAGAAAATAAGGTGAATGACTGTTTCTTGTACAATAAATTGATGTGATATTTGTCTTCAGAAGGATGAGGGGATAGAATTGGAGGATGTACAACAACATTGACTCTTCATGTGCTTTATTCAATAATAAGTGTATATAATTGAAAATTAAGACAACCTGAAGGGTGGTATGACAGTCACCTGCAATGGTAATTTTGAGGGGGAAGAATGACTCTTGGGAAGTATATGAATTAAATGAGAAGGCTGAAGGTTTTGCATTTGCACATGCTTATTCTGTAGTTTGGTGGCACTTCTTGGCATTCACCTGCCAGCCTACATTATTTGTCTGGCAGAAGGCAGGAGTCCCACCACCTTCTTTCTGTCTCTCTACAGGAATGGTGTTGGGAATCTTTGCTGTCCTCCTTGTGGGTGGCGTCATTAGTGAAGCCCTTGGATGGCCCTTTGTCTTCTATATCTTCGGTAAGCAGCTGGCTTCCGAGATATTCAGTGATGTTCTTCTGAGGTTGTGCATATGTGTGTACTTTTCTGAAGAAAGAGAGTCAAAATATCAAAATGTTAGGGAAACAAAATATCATAATATAAGGAGATAACCTTTGTTAGCCAAGATGTGGAAATCCTCTGGCTTCATATAAAGTACTGCTCTTCTGCCATGAGGCTCAACCATCATGGTTCCACTGTGCCTTGCAGGCAGGAGGGGAAGGCCTGTAGAGCAGTGCTTTCTCAGAGACAGAAAGCAATCCTGGGAGGTAAGTGTAGCTGTGGGGTTTGTCTGTGGTTAAACATAGCAAGGGGGCGGGGTCTTGGGCAAGCCTCAAGTTTCCCAAAGAAAAGAACATATCAAACACTAAGAGTAATTCGTGGTAACTTCACTATTGGCCCCCAGACTTCCGTTGAGCTAGAAACCAAGAAAGTAATGCTTCACCTACAGTTTCCACCGGAGTGGCTTTGCATTTTATTTTCAAACTTCCCATTAGCTTGTTTTGTTTACACACCTCCTCCTCTTCCAGTCAGTGAGTGTCTTGAGGCCAGAGATGGGTTATTGTCAGTTCTTGAGATGGTGTAGAGCTCAAGAAACATGAAAACATTTCTCAAGAGATAATTTGGTGGATATATTAATACCAGATGAAGATCTTCACAACAAGGAGAATTATCAACTCAACAAAAACACACAAGAATCTGAAATGCACCTGTACCCAGCATCAGATCTCCCAAATGCACCATGCAAAAACTGATGGAACAAGGTTGGGATGTAGGCCAGTTGATAAAGTTCTTGCCTAGGATGAAGCCATGGGATTGGTCCCCAGTACCACAGAAAACTGGGCACAGTGCCACATGCCTCTAATCCCAGTTCTCAGAGAGCAGAGACAGGAAGACCAGAGGTTCAAGGTCATTCTTGATGACATGGAGAGTTTGAGACCAGTCTGGGCTACTCGAAATAGTGTTCTGTGGAGCAGGAGTAGGTTGAGAAAACAAAAACCATAAAGAAATATTAGCCAGGCAGCCTAGGCGACTAGATGGGCTCCGGAGTCAGTTAGATTCCTGTCTCAAAAAAATCAAGGAAGACAACCCCCCCATACATACACATGAACACCGGACCTACATATAAAATCTGGAAAAATTATTCTATAAGAAAAAGGGGGAAATTCTTTGTTTTTTAATTAAGCAAAGAATTCCTAAATATGACACCAAAAATATGAGCCATAGATGAAATTGATGAATTGGATATCAACAGAGTTAAATATATATATATCCTCTTCAAAAAACATTATTAAAATAATAAAAGGACAAACTGGTTCAAGGAGAAAATATCTACAAAACAATTATATGTTTCTCAAAAATTTGTAAATAATTTTCAAAACTCAATGAGAATACAAAATCCTCAGTTGAAAAATGAGCAGAAATATTTCACCAAATCCACACAGAGAGATCACAGATCTACAACCAGACACTTAACCAAGGACTTTTAGTCATGGAGGCATGAAAATCAAAATTATACCTCCATATAACCTATTAAAATGGCTAATAAGTGTTACGCTCTCCCTAAGGTCTGTGACCCTCTTCCCATACACAAATAAACAAGAAATGTAGAGAAATGTATGAGACCACTTGTTTGAGAACTGGGAAGGACTCAGAATGAGCTTTGGCAATAGCTTACCCTAGAAAATGTCCCAGCATGAGAACAAGCCCTTCAATATACCCACAGGGCTCTAGGCAGCCCAGCACTGAGATCTACACATCCATAATTATTGCTGCACTATTCACAGTATCCCAGCCATGGAACCAGCCTAGATGTCCAGCAACAGGAAACAGATAAAGGAAATGTGGCACAGAGCCACAGTGGAATTTGATTCAGCCAGAACAAAGAATGAAATTATGTCATTTTCTGGAAAATGGATGGAACTGGAGATCATCATAGTAAGAGAAATAAGTTAGATGCAGAAAACAATCCATGTATTTTTCTCTCATTTGTGGAAACTGAAATTCTTTATAAAGCACATCTGTCTACCTATCTATATGCATACATATACACATGGGTCATAACATGCATATACATACATGCATACATGGTCATAACACGCATACACATACATACACACATACATACACATACATATACATACACACATAAATGAGTCATAACATACATATACACACATGAAAGCAGACAGGCAGCTGAGGAAGATTAGTAACTGGAAGGGGGGAGGAGTAACTAGGGAGGGATGGGAAGAAGCTGAAGTGCTCCAAACATGTGATACATTTAAAAGAAATTATCAAAAACCAACATTATGTGCAATGACTGTTACACCAATTAAAAAAGAAAAATGTGAAATCCATGTAAAGTTCAGGATTTAGTAGTAAGGAGTCAAGAAAGTGTTGACAGATGTTCTATGATGTCAACATTGAAGATGCAAGACAAGAGGTGTGTGGCAACTCTAGGCTATCTTTGCAACATTTAAACAAGCCTATCATTATTACGTAATTTAAAGTCCACTTTTTAAAGAAAGACAAAAATGAGCTCTCTGATGAACGCTCCCCTCGCTTGCAGGAGGTATCGGCTGTATCTTCTGCCTTCTCTGGTTCATTCTGGTTTATGACGACCCTGCCTCTCACCGGTGGATAAGTGGTCCAGAAAAGGAATACATTATATCCTCCCTGCACCAACAGGTACTCATAAAAACTCCAGCCTCTGCAGAAACCTTATATCCACATCCGGGTTCCTAAGGGTGACTGAGACTCTGAGCCTCGTGTTGACCTTACTGCTCAGATCAATGCATTTGTTTTCAGGTCAGCTCAGAAGAGCAGCCGCTTCCCATCAAAGCCATGCTCAGATCTCTGCCACTCTGGTCCATATGTCTTTGCACTATGACCCACCAGTGGCTTGTTAACACCTTTATAATATACACCCCAACCTACATCAGTTCTGTGTTCAAAATTAACATCAGAGACGTGAGTAAATTTCACTCCATTCCTCCCTCATGTTTGCGTGATTCCTCAGTTCCTCAGCTGGCACAAATCATTCTATCTGCAGGGTGTTAACTCTCATTTCCCAAGATAATCTCATCTTTCAGACCAGTAACAGTAACTGTGCTGGGGGTATGACTTAAAAGCTGGCCAGGATTCTCAAGAAAGAATGGAATTTCCACATTCCCTAGGAAATGTCCCCCCAGTAGCCCTCATTGTGGCTCTGCCCTATGTCCAGTCCAGCTATATCACAACAATTGCATTTCTGACGCTTTCCTGTGGATTGAGTCCTCTATGTCAGTCCGGAGTCTATATCAATGCTTTAGATATTGCCCCAAGGTAGGACTCTTGTGTCTACTCTTAGCTTCACATTTCCCGGGGGAGTTGGGGGGAATGATCTATAGTGTTCCAGGGTCTCAAAGTTTGTAAAACAATAAATCATAAGCACGGACCGTAGATGGCCCTAGGGTGTGTTGGGGGGAGGGGTGTTGACTTGTCATATCGCCTCACATTGAATATACATTGTCCAAGTCCTTTTTGATGTAATTACATGGGGGATTCACACACAAAACAGGGCCGAAAGATGTCTGGATTTAGCTTGGGACATTCCTATCACCCACAGGTATGCCAGCCTTCTTCTGGGAACATCTAGAGGATTGGCACATTCATCTGCTGTGCTGGTACCCATTGTTGGTGGCTTTTTCCTCAATCAGGTAGTTTCCATGCCAAGACAGACGTTTAAAATACTCTCCCACATGCTTTTGTGAAAGTGATGATAGCTAGAGTATATTCAAAGGTTGGGAAATAGCGTTGAATTGGGGGTGACCATGAAGTAGAGAGCAGAATGAACCAGAGTTGAGGTCATTCTAGAGTCAAAGAACTAACCACAGCTCCACTCATAATCCCCGTTTGAAATGGGAAACAAACAACCCCATAGGTGACTCAGGATAATGTTTCCATGCTGGCCTGCCAAGCCGTCCGAGGCCGAATTTTCATTTGTGTAAATAATCACACATAAGGAAGGAGAGGAGAAGCAGCACAGGTAAGTAAGTGCCTGATGCATGTTGGTATCGTGACAAGCATTTTTTCCCCCAGACAGGGTTTCCCTGGCTGTTCTGGAACTCGTTTTGTAAACCACCGTTTGTAAACCATTTTGAACTCACAGAGATCCGCCTGCCTCTGCCTCCTGAGTGCTGAGATTAAAGGCGTGAGCCACCACTGCCTGGCTATGACAAGCATTTTATATATCACAATCTTGTTTAGCATTTCATTCTCATATCTGTATGAAAATTAATACCATCACCTTCATCTCCTAATGCTTAAACTGAAAATCTGGTAAAAAGAGTCGTTCCGATCCGAGGAAACAGCTCTGACGCCCGGTATCTTTTCAACACATTGTGACATTGACGGAAGAATCTTAGAACCCGTTTTTGCATAGCGTTTGTAGGCAAGGTTGGGCAACAGAGAACGTGTGTGACACTTTGATAATAACGACAAACATAGCTCTATAGGTCAATCGTGACGGTTTGCAAATCTCTCTAATGTAGAACATTTTGAGTATATTTTGGATTTTCTTTCTCTGACTGTCAAGATACTTCTAGGCAATGATTCTCAACATGGAAAACCCCTGGAGACTGTCGCCTGAATTAGTGATTCAGTTTCATAGAAAAAGAGGTGAGAGAAGTAATATGTATTTTGGGTCTTGTGTTCCTAGGACTCTGAATTCGGGTGGAGGAATTTATTTTTCTTATTGCTTGCCGTTAACCAATTTGGCTTAATCATCTACCTCGTGTTTGGGAAAGCAGATGTCCAAGAATGGGCTAAAGAGAGGACGCTCACTCATTTGTGAAGGTAACAGACAATGATTTCAGTAGAAGTACAATCACAGAGGCAGGACTTCAAATTGTTAATTTCCTGTCATTTTTCTTCCTTAGCTGTCCCACCTCCAGTAAAGAAATCATTACACATGTTGGTTCCTATGTGGGAAGACTGCCATCAAAAATGACATCAGGGTCCCCCCGTCCCTTTCATTCAGATTTCTTGTGAAGAAAATACAAGATGAATAAAAAATAAAGTAAAATATAGCAAAGGACCAGGTTGTCATCTTTTAATTGAGAATGTGGGTACGGATGTGGTAGTTTCACAGCAGAGAAATGCCGTGCTCATGTGTCATGGGAGAGAGTTTGAGTATATCTTAGAAGCAGGAAAGTAGGGCTCATAGCAAGAGTTACACGGGCAGATCTTGCTACATGGATTCTCCTAAAATTTCAGAATTCTGACGACTAGCCAAGTCATTATCTGTATACTGGTCTTTACGGCAGCATTAGGGATTAGAATAAGGCAGGGCAAGCCGAGATGGAGAGAAGAGAGGTAGAAAAATGTATGTGTGTATGGGGGGGGGGGGGTTGAGGTAGCTGCTAGAGAAGACAGAGGGAAGTGAGACCAGATAGAGCACTACACAGAGAGTGCAGGAAGATGAGCTCTGTTTAGAGGAGCGATAACAAGCTGGCTGGGGGATGCTGAGTCAGCATTGATGGTGAGATGGTCGAGTAGCCATGTGTGTCCGTTTTCTACCTTGACAAGCTGCCATCAGCCAGGCAACTTAAACAATAGCAACTGTTATCTCAGTTCAGAAATTAAAGTACTGACAAGGTGGGTTCTCTATGAGGACTGTGAAAGAGGACCTGTTCTCTGCTTTTATTTTAGTTTCTTTGCAGCTTCAGAAATCCTTTGGCTTCGATATTGCCTTTTCAGGTTACAGGAGTTTTAGGTTAAAAGCACTACTTTCCAGGACTCTCAAAGGACTAGACTCCACCCTTTCTCCCACATGCCAACCAAAGAAATTACGGAGTGGTGGTAAACAACAAAGAAAGGAGATTAACTTGACATGGCCACATGGGGAAACAGTGTTGTTAAGTCTGTCTTCCAGGTGCCAGTGGTCTATTGGTCGTTGTCTCAGTTCTGGTCCCTGTCTCCACTTCTGGAGAATTTGTCCTTGCTGTCACCGCTTGAGGGGAGTATCTGAGTCCCATGGAATGATGACACCTGTTCCAGGGTGCAGCCTTACCACCTGAGTAACTGGTATTATACTCATTTGGGAGCAGGTGATCTGTCCTACAAGGTGTAATTTGGGTCTTTTGTCATAAAGATGTTTATCGTCGATGCTGTAATCCTGGAGTTCAAAGTAACTGCAGAAGAGAATGGCGGTCAATAGTTAGGTTACTACTGCTATGCTAAAATGCCATGACCAAAAGCAACCTGGGGAGAAAAGAATTTATCTCATCTTACAACTCTCAGGTGACACTCCATCACTAAGAGAAGCCAGCGCAGAAACTCAAGGCAGAAACTGAACCAGAAGCCATGGAAGAGTGCTGTTTTACTGGCTTGCTCTCCATGGGTTTGCTCATGTAGCTTTCTTGTACAACTCAGGACCACCTGCCCAAGAGTGGCAACACCCCCAGTGGTCTGGGTTCTCCGACATCAATTATTAATCAAGAAAATACCATACAAGACTTGTCTATGGGCCGATCTGATGGAAGCATTTCCTCATTTGAAGTCCATGTTCCCAGATACCTCTAGATTGCATCACGTTGACAAAATAAACCAACCAGGATAATGACTTAGGAGACAAATAATTAAAGAGGCAAAGTCTGTTAGTCAGGCTGTGATTGGCCCTCTCCTTCACTCCCAGACTTCACATCATGCTCCCTCTGTGTGTGTGTCTGTCTATATTTCCTGTTTTCATGAGGGTGCTGGTCCTATGGGATCCCATTCCATTCTAATAGTCTCATTTTAATTATCATTTGCAAAGACTCTGGATCTTTGTGCTGGATAAAAACACACTTGAGGCTCTCAGCTACCCCTACTTTTCTTTAACCAGCCTACCTACTGTTTCCACCCATGTATATGAAAGTATCTGGATCTATGACTTCCTTTGTTCTGTTTCTGCAATGACTTAATGAAACTGCTTTCACATTAGAACATAGAACTTGGAGTAACTTAAATCTATGTTTCCAGGCCATGGTCACTCATATTTGGATCCAGAATAAAATGTCTCTTATCCTCTTTGAGGTTAGTACTGTAATTTTTGTATCAAGAAAGTGAACACTAAAAGGTTTTGTATAATATTTAAGGCTCCAGCCTTAAATTTATATAATTCCAGGGGCCCAGGAGAGACACTACCATCGGCTTGGGAATGAGTCCAGTTGCTCAGAGCTCTTCAGTTCAATTTGTCTATTCCTCAGTCCTCATCCTTCAGTCACCAGTTCAATTCTCCAATCTCTCCTTTCCTTGGTTCCTTTCTCCCTCTTCTCTTAGTTCCCTTAGTCACAATTCTCTTAGTTTCCCTAAATCCTAGTTCCCTCAATCCTTAGTTCCCTCCATTCCTTCCCGCTTCTCCCGGGGCTGGTCTACATCCTATCCTAAACAGTAACACCTTATGTTTTGTATACAGCACAAGATTGTAGGGGTTCCCTCTAGAGGCTTCCTGGCAATTTTATTTGCAACCCAAAAGGGGAGAGATAAGAGTAGAGTCAGTTAGCAGTTGAAATAAATCAGAAAAGGAATTTAAGTGCTGGAAATATACTCTTATTGTGGTTAGATGAAGGCATTACGATTCTATCATAAATGTATTCAACTATAAATTTACAGGTGATAGGGTAGGGAAAGTCTGTAGGTCACTAAAAGTTAAAACTGTCACTTTTTTCCTCTGCCACCAGTTTTCTGACAGGGCAGGGGAAGAGTACTGATAGCTAGTTACTCTGCATCACAGCTTGAAACACCTGGTAAGAGGAAAGTCCTTTTTGATCTAAGAGGTTCTCTGGGGTGAGAGAGGGGAGGCCTTGATTTGTACAAGAAACAAAGCTTGTTCATCTAGTTGGCAGGCATTTGGCCTGTGAGACATCTAGTCTCAGAAAGGACATTTTATCTTAGTTCTGGGGGTTTTCAGGCATCTAACAGATAGCCTGGTAGCTATCTGTTCCTTGCTTGTCTTTTAAGGCTTTGTTGGGAGTTGATTCTATCTTAGGAAGTAGCTCAAGGAGGGTATTTGCAAATGACAGATACCCTAAACAAATGCTAAAAAGGGGGCCTGGAGCTCAGAGGCAGAAGGTTCTGTCTATGTGACTATCCAGGTGCTTTGAAACAAAGATTCACACACACATACACATTTTAGGAGAATTATGAGCACAAGGAATTCATAGAAAGGCACAACTGAATATTAAGCTGCATAACATCAATAGACCTTGCTGATTGGCTTCCCACTCAACTGACCCTTGGCCTTGTCAAGGTATAGCTTATGATATACAACTGGACTTCTATTTCATATTCCTGTGGCTCGCAACCAAAAGGGAGGTAGATCAAGCAACAGAAATATTTTTACAAAGTTTAATTAAAATAAGGATATTGGAAATATAGTAGAGGGGTTGTCGGGTAAAGGTCTGACCTAAGAAAGAAGGAAACAGTCCTTAAAGAGACTTTGAAGGAAGAAACAGTGGTAGAATGTATGAAAGAGATGATTCAAAGGCTAGTAGGACACAGAAAAGGCTCTGAGGCAGGAGGTTGCCTTCATCTAAGTATAAAATTTTTTTAAATATATAAACTTTCAAAAACAGAAGATGTCTTTTTTTTTCCTTCTTTGTAAAAGGCCGCTCACAACAGCTGCTAAACTAAATTGGGTATTGAAAAGTAGGTGCACATTTTCTTGATAGAGTCTCCTT
Organism: Peromyscus melanophrys; assembly: GCA_902168415.1. Classification (NCBI taxonomy): domain Eukaryota; kingdom Metazoa; phylum Chordata; class Mammalia; order Rodentia; family Cricetidae; genus Peromyscus; species Peromyscus melanophrys. Next base: position 27,386 of record CABHPR010125364.1, read on the forward strand.
GTTTCCTTTGATCACAATGGCTAGTGCTGATTTACACGTGCAGCCTTTGAATATTTCTTCAACATCATTGCCTGTTAAACTTGCTGCCATTGTAAAGACGTGACTGTTAAATAAGCGTCTCCGTGGAAAGGAAAAATGGTTAAAACTGAACCAGTTGATGAAAACGACCCCACCTTAGGTGCTTTAAAAAAAAAAAAAGAAATGGATTATGCAATGAACTCTTTGAAGTTTAAGACAACAATTTTACCCTGCTTAGACAGCGGACAGACAGACCCTTCAATGAGACAGATAGGGACTAGCAATCCTGACTAATGTGCAGGGGGGTAGGGGTGCCTTGTGACTACTGCTGTGGGAGACCAGAAGGTATTTTGGGTCAACATGACTAAGTAGCCAGTGTTGGCTCAAATTTCAGGAGTCTGACCCTGAGAAGTTTATTTTAGGCATACTTAAGCACATTACAATTTGGTGAAAACTTTCCTGGTGATAATTAACCCAATCCCATGTGTTCAAGCACAAAGGTAAGCTAAATAAAGATTGAGAGGACCAAGCAGACACTATAATAAGCTGTTTGGTCTTCTGTCAGGGATCAGGCCTCAATTTCAGTTTCCTGAGACTGAGCAAGCAGTTTCTGAGGAAGCCACTAACAAAGGACAATCAACTTCAATGCCCCTAACAGCAGGGAAGAGGGAAATAGTGCATACCAGTGCTTGCCAGGCCGGCCAGCCAACAACAGCTCAAGATAATAACCAAATAAGGTCAGAGCCTGGGACTTTTCCAGGCCTGTCCAAAAATGGAAAAACTGTAGCCTTAACCAGCCCCTGACTAGCCTTAGCCAATTAGAACATACTAATATGATTGCCACTTGCTTAAGCCAATCATATCAGAAGTGACCTAACTGCCCTAGGACCTCCCTTTAACTGTGCTTAAAAGGAGCCCACACATCCCTCTCAGGGTCATTGCCATTTTGCCTTTGTGTAGAATGGTCAGCCCCAGAATGCCGAAATAATAAATGTTCTTGTTGATTGCATACATGGATGGTTGTCTTTTGTGAGACTTCTCCAGGACCCTAACAAAGATCAGACATGGCCACATCAAAACTTTTGTAAATACATATGACACCTTCCATAAAGATGGGTTATGCAGAGTAAGAAAAACAAGCTCATGATAAAGATCTGGGGGAGTATCTGGTGTGGTCTCTGCCACACAGATAGCAAAAGGTCACCAGGCTGTTAACCATGTCTGCTCCCAGCCTTCTGAGCAGATAACAGGTTATACATCTTTTCTTTTGAAGGAACAACCCTGTGTGTTTAACATTCCAGGTTCCCCTGGTACTTATCTGTTAGCACAAAGACCTCTCTATGCCCTATAGGAATGTACTCTCAAGATGATACAAGGACACTCAGGACCCAAATCCGGTATGGATATTTATACTTGATATGTTCCTTTAAGCATTAAAAGCTATATCTTGTGCCTTAAACATACTGGGTGTCAAATAAAAGGCAACTGTGAAAGAAAAAAAAAAAAGATAACACAGGCCATGGCAAGGAATATCTACGGGAACATTCTACAGTGAAGACTCCAGTACCAAGTCCCTGATAGGAAAAGTTAGGAATACACATTATTTCAAGCAACAAGCCTATCCACTTCGCCCATTAGGCATGATGTCTGAAAGATGGGACTGTGGGGAGGAAATGAACTTGTACTTCTCGGGTGCCCTGTCCAGACTGACAGGCTCTTTCGAGATCGATCAAAACCACTCTCTTTATTCATCAACATTTAAAAACCCAAGACAAACAGCCAGGTGTGGTGGCATAGATATCTTTAACCCCTGCCTTGGGTGGCCAAGGCAGGCAGATCCCTGTGACTTTGAGGTCTGCCTGGTCTACATCGTGAGTTCTAGGGCAGCCAGGACTACATAGACAGACACTGTCAAAACAAAACAAAACACAAACCCCAGACAAGGTCTCCTTCTTGGCAAGACATTTGGGGTCTCCTCTTAATTACTGGGAACTTTTTTTTCCATTTAGTTTCTTCTCATTGCTTCTGCTTCATGGCCCTTGTTCTCTGTGGTCACACAACAAGGACCAAGACGAGAACACCTGAAATGCTGTTGCAATTAATATAGTTTGTTTTGTTTTGTTGAGATAGGGTCTCATGTAAACCAGCATGACCTTGAATTTGCTATATAACTGGATAATTTTGGATTTCTGATCCACTGGACTCCATCTCCAGAGTGCTGGGATTAAAAGAGGGCACCTCCATGCTTGTCTTGCAATGATGTTTTTAAAAGTGATTTTGGTTGCCTTCAGAATTCAAAACACATCATATTTCCCCCCTTGTTTTCTTTAGCTTTATGAGCACCACCCGTGAAGATGTGTTCTACTTGGATCAGGAACATTTGCTAGGAGTCAACAAACCAAATGTGTTCATTTATTAAATCTTTATGACAACTCCACAGACTGGCATTTATTATCTCATTTTCCTTATGACCATGAGGTTAAATGGCTTCCTCAAAGTATTACATTAGAGGCAAGAAATTAATCATGGCTAAAATTTCATAGCACAAAATAGACATACTATGAATCTTGGCTAATATTTTTATCAATCTCCAAAGAAGTTGCAAGTACTGCACTAAACAGTGTGTTGTCTTATGCTGCTGGGTCTCCGTAAGTGAAAGTTTACCTCATTAGCATAAGATCTATCACAGGCCAAAGACCCACCAGCTAGCTGTCTCTCTGGCACACACAGTAGCTTCTATTTCACCATGGGAGTTGAGAACCATAGAGAGAAGACATCACATGGGTAGGTGAGCTATCAAATCCAACCAAATCTCACAGGAGAGTCCTCTCAAATACCCCTCTCCCCTGAGGATGGGTATAACCAAGGGTGGCAGTCTCTCTCTGGTCTTCATGTGAATTTACCTTTGACACGTTCCAAATTCTATTGTTTGAGTCTATGTGTCTTTCCCAAAGGACCGAGCTGTCAAGATAATACTCACTACCTGAATGTGGTAGAGCTCAGCATTATTTAGAAGACTGGTAAGGATTCCTAGTCACTTCCTGAGACTATGTCCAGACCTCATCCAGCACCTTATGTACTATCTGCCACCCTTCACAAGCCACCCTCTACTTCACACTGCATCAGCAGTTGAGGTGTGTCCAAGGGACCAATCCTTGCTTTCTCATTTCCTGCCAATTAATTTTCATAATAAAAGTACATATAGCCACATATGTACTATTATTCTTCAATCTCAGCATGGCTTCTCCAAAGTCTCAAAAGAAGACTGAACTCCCCCTCAAAAGAAGCATTGTCAAATGAAGGAAGATTGTTCAATGGAAGTGGACAGATGACTGCATTTCTGTTGAGGCAAATAATCACTCTAATTAGCCTGTTGAAGCAAATAACTGCTCTGCTTCATGCGTAAGGGCTTTGTGCAAGCTTTCAATGATGGCAATTTGAAAAGGCATTACGCACAAAAACAGCCTGCCAAGTCTGGTTCATATCAAGGACTGTGTTGTAAGGAAAATGAGTGGAGTTGAACAAGAGTCTGTCTTCTCAATAAAAAGTTTTTGTTTTTTTTTAAGTTGCAATGTAAACAGATTCTCTTATGAAAGCTAATTATGTGGTAGAATATTTAATAGCAAAAATACCAAAATCAGTTATTGATGGCGAAGTTATGGAACAATGTAGGGAATAGTGTGGCAGACATAAACCATGCTGAGAAGGAGGGAGGATTGCTCAGATCAGTTGTCTCGTCTGGTGAATTAAAGACACTGGAAAATCCATTAAAGGAAGTTTAGAGATATAACTTCGTATTTTAAGTCTTACGCTGTGGCCATAGGTGGCAGGGCTAAGGACACAAAAACAGCTCAACTAGCAATTTTTTTTTTTTTTTTTTTTTTTTTTTTGCTTTTTTTCTCTGTGTAGCTTTGCGCCTCTCCTGGAACTCACTTGGTAGAC